>JASDQU010103634.1:145589-172125 GCA_032191745.1 Picea mariana
AATTTTAAGAAATAGAGAGATTTTTTTGTCCATAACGGAATGAAGAACAAAAACCTCTCTCAGTTTTTTCACAGGTGCAATGAGAAGGAAGAATCGAAGCCATCTTCGAGGCCCTTTTTTCCAGTTTTTCATTTTTCCATTACAGTCCTGATTTTGTGGGAGCTGTTACGGCCAGCTGGAGGAGAATTTTGCGAAACTGAAGGAGGTTTTTGTCCATAACATGCCCATATACAATAAACTCCTTCAATTGTTTCCCAGGTGTCAGCGTTGAATAGAAACAGATATCTGTTCGGACCCCTTTTTGCAGAAATTAGGCCCATCTTTCATGGCGGGCAGTTCCAGATTTTGGGGGATTTGTGGCTATTTTTGGCCGAGGCGGTTAAATCTGACTCACACAACTTGTTGGGGGATATCCCATATTTATTCAGGGGATTTTAATGTAAAAGGGTTGTTGATCATTACGCCCAGAGAGGCTATTCTCTGTGGTATTTTTCTGATTCACCAGGAATACAAAGGGACTTTTTCACAGGATTCTGGTATGTCGACGATTGGTGAAGTTTTCTTTCTTCGTTGAACATGATTCTAATCAATATTCATTATGTTTCTCTCTTTCAAATTTTCAAAAGGAGATTTAATGCAGAATTTATCCCTGATACTCTGTGCAGTGCTTTTGAGAATCTTAATGTTTTCCTCTGATACTACAATGAAGAAATTCTTGAATGTTTTTTTGTTGTAGTTGATTATCTCATCTGTTCCTTCTCTACATCATTTTATTTCTAAAGGATCCAACGTCTGCATTACCTTGACCTATGGAAATACCTTATAGACCTATGTTTAATTTCAAACTTGTCACAGACCCCATAGTCCAATGGTCTTCTTTTGTTGTCTCAACCAGAAAACTCCAAGAACATAACCCTATTCTTCATAACTAGCCTAATATCCTATTTCAAACAAATCTAAATTTGACAGAGAGATCCCTCTCTAAGTCTTGGAGGGTTGGATCCCTAACTCGAAGTAGTTTTGATGTTGCCTCTGTGACTGCCTCCACAGCCTTGGGCAAATTACAGAGTGCTAACACGTCCTAAAGGGCACGTCGCGCGAGAAAAATGGAAAGAAGCGAGTGGCACCCTTGGAGCACGTAGTGCGTCCTGAAGGGCACGCCGTGCAAGGGAACATATGAGGCAAGTGGCACCCTTGGAGCACCTAGTGCATCCTGAAGGGCACGTCGCGTTGTTGATGATAGAGGAATGAACCTAAATGGCCTTAGGATGAATAACGTGTTAAGTATTTTTAAAACAAATTCCCTAATTAAATGTTGCCCAATACAAAAATTTAAGGCCTAAGTCCAAATTACACTAGTGGTAAAATTTTGTCTATCTATAAAAAAAAATAATATTTAAAAAAAAAAACATAAATGATAATTATGATCTTCATTAAATCTTGTAACACGAAGGGAGTAAGAAATTTAATTTATTCATAAAAAAAAATCTGTTGAAACAAAATTTAAAAAGGGAATTAACTGTTTTATTATTTTTTTTTAAATTATATTAATTAAAAGATAAAAGGGAAAAAGGGTTAAATTCCACACCTTCCTTTTTGAGTTCTAATTAAAAAGGGGAAAGAGGGAAAATCTAAAATTTTAGGAAAATAGGAAAGAGGTAAACTTAAAAAGGGAAAAAGGGGGAGCATAAGGGAAAAAGCAGAAGGTCAAACTTAGTAAAGCATCTACCATTTAAGATCTTTCTAATTTAAACTGAACTATCAATTTAATAAAAGAGAAAGTTATTAAAACCTGTAAGAGAATTTGGGGACACCTAGGAGTGATTCTAGGAGTAACTCTAGGTGGGTGAGGGAAATAAAGATAATTAATTAATTAAAGAAGTTAATTTATGGAGGAATGAAGGGGATGGGTGACACTTGTATGGGGAGGAATTCTTAGGATTTTAATTATAAAACTTAACTAAAAGACAATTTTTGGAAAGCAAGGAACCATGAAACTCTATATAATGAAGGGAGGTGATGGAAGTTGGATCATCTTATGTTTGTGTAACGTTACGTTGTAGAAATATCTACTTGACTGATTTAACTTGTGGGAGTTGGGATAACCAGCTCGGTGAGGAGTGGTAGCTTGTCCTTGCGAGGTGAGCTGAGAGCTAGTCAAAATCTCTGGATAGTGTGTGTGTGGCCCCTTTGCGGCTCGGGGGGCTAAGGGGGAAGAAGAGTACCCCTAGCATTGGCTGGAAGGTACCAGTGAAGTCTCATCGGTCGGCAAGCGGAAGTGGCACAGAGCACGCGAGATGTCATTTAGAGCGGGCGATCAGGCCACGGTATGCTCTCTTCATTTTTGTTTGGTAGATTGTATTAGGACTTATGCTTGGATCTGCTTATTTTTGGAAAAGTAAACTGATGTCTTTTTAAGTTGATGACAGAAACTTTTCTTAGCCTAGCTTAATGGTCGTTGTCTCCCATGGACTTCGTTTCCCTGCATGTCTTGACCACCTTGTTGTGCTGATTGTGACCTTCGTGGTTGGTTAGCCTTTGTCCCTAGCTCACCAGTCCTCGCTTGAGCAGTGGGCCAGGATCCTGATCTACGGTCGTTGCCTTAGCATTCAAAGACCTATGGATCTCAACGCCCTGCTTTTCTGTGCGAGGATGATGAAGCGAAGGACGTACCTATCAGTCGTCTACCTTGATGTTTGTCCCTGGCTGATTGTTGATTCTGCCATCTGGCAACGACCTCTGCGTGTGGATTATCTGGTGGTCTAGTTGGTTTTCTCTATGCCTTGACTGATAGAACCCCTACAATCATTCCATGACCCTTCCCATTGGATCCTTTCGGTTCTCTTACTATTGTCTTCTTTCTGTATTAGTATTCTGGCAATGGAAAACGAGTTGATTCATCTCTGCATTTTTGTATTTGCATTATGGCAATGGAAAAATGAGTTGATTGATGTCTTCATTTTTGTATTTGTATTCTGGCAATGCAAAACGAGTTGATTCATGTCTACATTTTTGTATTTGCATTCTGGAAATGGAAAAATGAGTTGATTCATGTATGCATTTTTGTATTGATATTTTGGCAATGGAAAATGAGTTGATTCATGTCTGCATTTTGGAATGGTATTCTGGCAATGGAAAAACAATTAAATTCTCTGTTTGTGTTTTACATTTGGTACCCTGGTAAGAAAGACAAAAACATTTTTGTTTTCATGTATGCATTGGCATTGGCATCCTGGCAGTGAAAAGGGGAAACCTTTGTTTATTCATCCCTCTCAAGTTTGCATTTCTCTTTTAATTTTGGGGTGATTTTTTCCTTGAAGAAGACTGTCTTGCACTTAAGAATTTATGTTATAACTACCTTGTTCCTGGCAAATTCACCCCTCTCTGGACTACATTTCGTTTACTGTTGGGGTGACTTTCTTTTCCCTTGTTGAAGGCTGGGTTATTCTTTAAAACTTACTGTGTTTATTCCTGTGAATGCCCACGAATTGTGCATTACTTAATGTTGCGTTTTTTTCAGATTACCAACCACGTTTTTTCCCTTCGAAATGTTGACCATTTTGCCGATTGATTGCCCATGATTTTTTACTATTTAAAATGATGACAGAGTTTTTGTAAACGCCTATGAATTGATGCTAAAAAGATTGACTGAATTTGTCGTTACACGCCCTCGAATTGCTGTTAAAACGGATGACTCTATCGTTGCCTTAATTGACCATGATTTTCCCTTGATAATGTGACTGAAATTGCAATAAATGACCATGAATTGGCCTTTAAAATGTGACAGCATTTTTCCTTTAGTTGGTGTCTGTGTTTTGTCGCCGATTGACCACATCTTGCCATCTAAATTGGAATGTGTTGTTGGGATTGGGCACGAGTTGCCACCACTATGTACTGCGTGTTGCTGAGATGTGATACATCTATTTTTTTGCCTTGAAAATCGCCTTGAATACTATTAATGATATATTAATTGTCTTGCTACAGTTTTAATACTTACCTTGTCAGCATTATATTGATTGTTATTGTTACCTTAATTGCCTTGCCATTGCTTTACTAATGGTTATGTTAATTAAAGCATTAATCATATTGTCATTGCTATCTTACTCATTATGATAGCAGTCATGAGAATGGCCTTGTGATTTCTCTATTAATTATTTGTTAACAGTTATGTCAATTGCCTTGTCATTTTCTATATCAATGGTTAGGTAACAGCTATGCTAATTGCCTTGTTAATTTGATACAACGAAGATAATATTTAGCAGTTTCTTTCTCATTATTAATAAGACAAGTATTATTGTTGGTTCGGTCAATATAGATAGACCACATGTTGAGATTGATTGTTCATCAGTGTTATAATGGTAGCATTCTGCCATAAAATCGTTAATGTTGATAATTAAGTTGGTGGATAGTTGGATGGAGATTTGGATTAATATCGAATTGCCCATTTAGACTGTGATTAATGATTAAATAGTTTAGTAAGTATTGACCCAAGGAGAGGTTAAAATCGCTAAATTAAATTGTGGTCAATGATGGAATTGTGATGCATAATTGTCGAATTGTTTCGTAGTCGATGTTATTATATCGAATTTGATGATTAAATTGTGATGCAGAATTGCTGAACTGATTCGTAATTGATGTTATTGATTGAATTTAATGAATAAGGTATAATGTAGAATGGTCGATTGGATTGTATCTGATTTTAATCTGATGTTGAGTTAAAGATTGATTTATAATTTAGAATTGCTAAAATTAGATGGATAATCTATGCCGAAACAATTTGCAACTTGACATGCCCCGTTAGAATGGAACCCATGTTAAGTTAGAATGTAATCGTGGATCGGTTAGCCTGGATGATTGGTGGGGTAGGGGACGATGTAGTGTGGGCTGGCGTCACCCTTTGTCTTCGTCCTCTTGTGTCTTGTCAACCTTTTGTGTGGGGGTAGGTATAGTCTCCCAGTCACTATTCGTTCCTAGTGCGTCAGAGTTTCCTAGAGTCCTTGGTCCGGATAGCTTATGTTTGCACCAAGGTTATTAACGCATCTATCACCTGGGAATGACATGATTCTTGATGCAGGGATCATGGTGTGCCCTGTGGGATAGTGGCGAACGAGACCTTGGCCAGAGTCGGTGGGTTCGGTGTGAGTTTGTTGGGTGTTGCAAGTTGCTTGGTGTCTGGGTTGAACACCTTCAGGCATTAGGAAGGTGTGCCTTGAGGTTCTCGTGTTTCTCATCTAGGTTGTTGTGTAGGGAAGGGGAGGTTTTCCCTCAGCTTGTAGGTGTGGTCGTGTTGTGTCGAACGGGTAGTCAATCCTCCATGTTATTTTGTGCATGTTTTTCCCAATCGCCCTTATGCCTGTGTGTGGAGTCTTAATTGTTGTTGCTTATTCTACGGGCATGGTGCTCACTACTAGCTGCGTTGTCTAGCTGTAATCGTCATTGTTCTCCTATTTTTGTCAAAAAAAAATTGCACTGTTGTTTCTCTTGTAAACGTAACAATGGGGGCGTCACAATCAACCTGGACTTCTGAGTAACCATTCTAATACACTATTTCTATCATACAAGGTTTTCACCATGCTTTTGATGTATATGAGATACTTTGTATTAAGTTGTTTGAATCCATACAAGGTCTTCTTATATTTTCATACATGGGTCTCTTTCTGGTATAAGCTTCTTTCTCACTTTCTTTGTTGGGAAGAACAATATTTTACATGTGAATTTCAATGGATACTACAAGAGCTATATATGATTTACTGAAACAAGTTGTCGTCATAGTCTTTTGGAAGAACCTCTAGTTATGAATCTCGCGATGTTTCTATTCATAAGTCAACTTCCATTTCTCCAAGCTGGTAGTCTTATGATTCTTGGTATAATACCTAGTTGCGAGTTATGTGTGTCCAAATGAGCTCTGTCATCCTATATTTATACTGCTCTTTCTTATTTGTCGAGGTCGACTTCTCTTTTTGGAGGCTAGAAACTCAATATTAATTATTATCTTTAGTCGATTTGTCTTCTAGGGTTATGTCCAAGGATTTTAGGGTTTCTCTTGTTTCCCAGAATATTCTAGTCTTGTTAAGGTTACACATGGAGGTTAATACCTCCCACAAATACCACAATATCAACACTACACACCTCCCACATCAAACTATTGCTACACCTCTCTCTTTCTCTCTCTCTCTCTCTCTCTCTCTCTCTCTCTCTCTCTCTCTCTCTCAATGTCCTTGTGTGAAATATGAGTACATGCTTCTCTAGGAACTAGATCAGTAAGATGGAAATTCTTATGTTTCACACATTGTAATAATTCATGGTTATGCACTGATTGATGACCTACTATAGAGTAGATTTGTATTTTTACACTCATCAAGAACGTTGATTAGACAACTCTCGGTTACTAATAAATATAGAACTTAAATATGATCCACCCATTCAGTACTAGTAATGTTGTTATGACACAATACAAAAGAAGGATTTAATATCAATATGACAAGCATACTTAGAATGGTGATACATAACTTATTAGATACAAGTTTAAAAAATTACTTGTGAATCGTACTTGGTAGAGTAGTGTTGGGGAGACATTACATAGATCTCGGAATCGTATCAAACCTATAAAAACTGCTTAGAACATAGGAAAATCCAATTTATGAGTTGAATCATTATTATGAAGATTTCTTCAACTGATCCACAAATTATTAAGTATGGGATCTGTGGGTTTGTATATCTATAACTAACAAAAAACACATTTTTCTCAATTTCTAGCTAAGTTGGGAGTCAAACATTTCAGTTCATCAGCTTATTACCCTCAAGGAAATGGGAAATATGAGTCTACTAACAAAAATATGGTTAGGATCATAAAGAAGATCATCGAAGATAATCCTCGTCAATGGAACACCCTCCTCACTTACGCCCTTTGGGCAAATCGCACTACTAACAAGGTACGCACAGGTTTCACCCCCATTTTAGCTTGTTTATGGTCAAGAAGCCATTATGCCTATTGATTTGGAACTTTCTTCTCTACGGTTGATGCTACAGATTGAAGAATTAAGTTCTTTCAATATCCCTCAAAGGATAAATGCATTATTAGCCTTAGAAGAACAAAGAATGTTTGCCTTGGAAAACATAAAGAGAAGACAACAAACTGTAAAGAAATATTTTAACAAATGCACAAATGCACAAATGCTATCAAATTTAAGGTAGGTGATAAAGTATTACTTTGGGACTCAGCCCATGTTGATAGAGGAATACATTCGAATTTTCATAGATTATGTCTAGGTCCTTTCAAAATCGCTTTTGTCCTAGGCTTATACTCTTACCTTTTAAAGGATGTGGAAGAGGGATTGTTTTCTTATAATACCAATGGTTCCCACTTGAAACATTATGTGGAACCATCTTGATTTATAAACGCCATGTGGAAATCATTGTTGTATATAGTTTTTTGTTTTGCTATTTTATTTTTCTTTGTTCAATTGAATTTTCAATTTCTGTTGTTTCATTTTTTGTTGTTTTATTTTCTACTATTTTGTTTTATGCTTATCAGAAATAAGTTTTGGATCAGTTTTGCCACAACAATACCATTATGTAAGTATTGTTGATCAATAAACATAAAGTTTACACAGTTGTCACGATGTCCTCATTTTAAACATCGTTGAAAATGATTTTTTCTTTCAGTACTGTTGTTAGATAGATGATTTGGTCTTCTTCCCTATTTCCTACTATCCCTTTCTTCCCTTCATCCTGAGATTCAAAAGAGCATATCAAAAAATTTCTCCTTAACACGAAGAAACATTTTTTACTGTGAATGATCAAATGTTATGCATACAGGACCAAACTATTAGAATATTAAGGATTGTGCTCATTTTACTTTTTACAATATCACTATTGTCACCCAACCATAGGCCGAAGCCACCCTCCGAGCACCTTAACCTTGACAGACAATCACTCGAAAAGCAAACCCTAGCTAGATAGCCAAACAAAGGGTAGTGCACCTTTCCCCAAGGATAGTACACCAACAAGAGCTGATCAGATAGTCCAAACCCTAGCCAAGAGATAGTCCAAGCCAAAACTGACCTGCTAGCTGCAGCAACTGCAATGGTAGCTCTCCTCAAACCTGCGCACAAAACTGGGCACTGCAGTGCGCACAAGTGTTGCTCTGCAATTTTGAGACTACCCTGCCAGAATGAAGACTGGCCTCCTGTATTTATAGTAATTATGGCTAACTGTCTGGACCGAATTATCATTCTGGGTATCTGTCTATTCAGTATATATTATTTCTTATAATCGACTTCTTCTCTTGGAGGCTAATAACCTAATATAAATTGTCTTCTTGAGCTGACAAGTCTCCTAGGGTTATTAGCCAACTCATTAGGGTTTCTTCTTGCTTCCTGAAGTATTGTATTCTCGTCAGGTTTACACATGGAGGTAAATACCTCCCGCATATACCATAATATCAACACTCCCTCCTAGCTAGGGAGGTATTACAGGTAATGGAGTTGAGCACAAAACATACCATTCACCCGGTAGCATCAACATAGTTGTCTAGACTATCTCATGACTAGATCATGAGCACCATCATCACCATCAATGTCATCAGTTGCATCATCTCTCGGAACCATAATCTATTTGAGTAATTGGACATTATGCTCACTCCACAGAGTGACACAAGAGCTATTCTTCTAATCTAGAAGAATAAATATTCTGAACCATTTTCTATTTGGGAAAACTCTATTCATTGATTATCCATCTAGATGATAATCATTTTCAACACTGTTGATAGTCTTCAAGGAAATCAGAACAATATCATTCAATAGAACACAACTGTGTCTATCCATAGTAGTATACAACTACAATCCAGTGGTACACTACCACACCAAGTAACACACAAGTACTTGATCTCAGTGATGTATAGTCACAAACAGTGGAACACATCCAGCACAGTAGTATACATCTACTGTCTTCATAAAAATCATCTGATATCAACCTACATAGAAACAATGTTATGATATACAACTAAATCATCTGGGCCATTATTCCACTCACATTTGTGAGATCTCGGAAGAGCATCTGCCCTTAAAAAGTAAGACATCAATGATGAGATATCTGGACTATTCTTCTCAAGTAAGGAAGAACAATTGTCCTAATTTCTAAGCCTGGACCATTACCCACCCTGGACCATTCTTCCGACACTCAACAAAGTGTAACCTGGACAGAATGAATCCTCCCTAAGGAATGTATGTCCCTGATTGCTGAACCTAGACCATTCCCCACCCTGGGCCATTCCTATGGCCTTAAACAAAGTGCAACCTGGAGAGAATGAATACACCCTAAGGAATGACTATCGGGACCATTTCCTCTGTTAACCACAAGAGGAAAATATTGTCCTTTACCAACCTCCAAAATGACCATTCCTCATGTTAACCACAATGAGAAATAGTTTTCCAACAAGACGGGCCAATCTTCTTGAGTAACCCTCAATAAGAGAGACTGCCCTAGACCACTTCCCATGTTAACCACAATGGGAAGTCATTGTCTATGGTACATCAGCAATCTGGACCATTTTCCGAACTGGAAAATGTTTGTCCGTCAAAAATCTCAATCCATTTTCTGAACTGGAAAGAATTTATTCATCCTGGACCATTTTTTGATCTAAAAAATGACTATCCATCAATCAATAATACATCAGTGTTCCCTCCCAACCTGGGACTCATCTCTTCCTTTTTCAATAAGGAAGTCATCTCCACGAACTCCAGCTTGAGTATGCAAACTCTTTCATCTTGGATAGAAGCTTTACCAAAATGTCTACTTATCTGCTCATCTGTGGAGATATGTATTGGAGAATCACTTTTCTCCTTTTTGGACTTTATCACAGATAATGTAATGCTTGATTTCAAATTTACTTCGGTCTGGAACATTGATTTTCTCTGAAGGCTTCATGTAGCTCTAATCAATAAAGTATATCATTGTTGGAAAACTAGAACATATCCATGTGGCACTTCTTCTTTCATCATGAGATCTGATCTTCTGAGTAACCATATTGATACAATATCTCTATTATAGAAGATCTTCACCATGCTTCTGTTGTGCACTAGAGGTTCTCCACCAAGTTATCTTCTTCCATCTGCATACAAGGGTCTCTTTCTAGTATGCTTCAAAGTCTTGAGGTTTCTCTTCATACACTCTCTGTTCAATTGCTCTTGAGAACAGCCTTTTCATTCATCTTGATGTAGAACTCCAACCTATGGATATTGCAGATGATATAATGACTTATGTAGAGGTATGTCTAGTTTACTAGAACAAGTAAACATTATAGTTCTCTCCCTCCATCTGGTAGAACCTCTAGTTCTGGATCTTGCAATGCTTTCATATCACAACTTTCAGTTCCTCTGCTTGATTTCTTTTATTGAGTTCATATTAGGTTGGTAATCTTGTGATTCTTAATACAGTGACTGGCTGTTTAGGCTTCTCTTCTTTCTTGGAATCTTCATGTTCTTCCTTATGTTTTTCTTTAACTCTTCGGTCCATGGAGTTTCTTATAGATTCCATTCCCTAAAGATTCCACTTCTTTCTTTCATCATAGGATCACGGATATGGATGGACAGCCAAGGATACTTTAAGGCTTCTCTTTGAAGAAGACTTCTTCTGAGGTTGAACTAAACATGTATTGTCTTTCATGGTTGCTACCATGGATATATACTTCATCATCTTCAATGGATCATATGATTAGCTCCCTCCTAATCCTTGCTTCATGTATGAGTGCATACAGTCGGCTCCCTCGGTCTAATAGAGTCCACGCTTTCATATGCATCCTTATTCCCTTCTGCAAAGTGTTATAAGTCTTTCTCCAATTTCTTTCTATCTTTGCTTCTTCTAAGTCTCTTCAGGGTTGATCCTGATTTTGGCTTATCTTGTAATAGCTTCCACATTATTTGTTTGATGTATTTCATCTATTCATCTGTTTTATCTGACTTGTATAATGATAGCAATCCTTATCTTTTTGTTCTTCCATAGGTATAGTTCTTCTTGGAACACATTATCTTCTAAGAGATAGATATACAATATTTGTGTAGAGACTATGCAAACAAGATATGTACAAGAACTAAGAAGAGTATTGTTACCTTCAGAAGAAGAAGTCTCTTTCATCCTGCATAGTCTTCTTTGTAGGTTTCTTTTCTTCGGAAACTGATGCTTCATGTGTCTCCTTCCTTTTCTTTAGCTCGAGACAATGATTTTTGTAGTGACCATACTTTTGACAGTTGAAGCATTGTATTTCTGAAATGTCTTTATCTTGATTTGGCTTCCTCCTTGAGCCAAACTTCCTTTTGTTCCTGAAATTCTTGAACATTTCTATGAAGGCCTAATCATCTTACTTCTTTTGGGGTTTCTCTTTTGCACTGATCCTGGATACTTCTTGAGCACAGCAAGTCCAAAGTTATTCAAATGTAGGATACTCCTTCCTTGTGTTCATGCTTGCGGAAAATGCATCCCACGTCTTGGGAATACCATTGAGTACTATGTTTACCAATTCCTTCTCTGAGATGATCTCTTCAATAGCTTGTAGTTGATCTCTTCACTGAGAGATTCTCACAAAATATGATATGTTGTCCTTATCATTCATCTTCATGTCACGGAGCTCATTCTTCATACTCATAACTTGTCCAATGTTTCTGACTAAGAAGATATTTGTTAGGGCATCGTACATCTTCTTCGATGAGTCAATATGGGAGATGTAGGGTATCAAGTGGTCTTTTATAGATTCCACAATGATACTCATAGCATTGATGTCACTATCTTTGAACTTCTCCATAACTGCAACGTTTTGTGGTTCCTTCTCTTTTCCTTCTTCTTGGCAAGGATGAGGTCGATCCTTGTCTTCCACGCTCTGAAGTTAGAAGCTCCATCTAACATATTCTCTGACTTCATAGAGTAAGTCATGGTTTCTTTGACTTGGTCAACCCTAGATTTGACCAGAAACTCAAACTTGACGTCTTGACTTTCTGAGAGTATCAGGAGATGCGCTAGGCTAGGGCACACTGATCTGTCTGGGAATTAGGTCAATCCCTTCACTTAAGGTGCTTGAATGAGAGGATTAGGGTTTATGCAACTTCACCTGCTAGTAACCCTAGCGACAGTGCTATGGTGACTGCTCATGTTAGAAACCCTAGCGACAGTTCTTCAATGAGCTCAATATCCTTACGGTTATGTTTCCTTCCAGCGGTTAGACTGAATGAAGGAGGTGTGGGCCCATAACCTGTTAGAATATTAAGGATTGTGCTCATTTTACCATTCACAATATCACTATTGTCACCCAACCATAGGCCGAAGCCACCCTCCGAGCACCTTAACCTTGACAGAGAATCACTCTGGAAGCAAACCCTAGGCTAGATAGCCAAACAAAGGGTAGCGCACCTTTCTCCAAGGATAGTGCACCAACAAGAGCTGATCAGATAGTCCAAACCCTAGCCAAGACATAGTCCAAGCCAAAACTGACCTACTAGCTGCAGCAGCTGTAATGGCAGCTCTCCTCAAACCTGCACACAAAACTAGGAACTGCAGTGCGCACAAGTGTTTCTATGCAATTCTGAGACTACCCTGCCAGAATGAAGACTAGCCTCCTGTATTTATAGTAATTATGGCTAACTGTCTGGGCCGAATTATCATTCTGGGTATCTGTCTGTTCATTATATATTATTTCTTCTGGTCGACTTCTTCTCTTGGAGGCTAATAACCTAATATAAATTTTCTTCTTGAGCCAACAAGTCTCCTAGGGTTATTAGCCTACTCATTAGAGTTTCTTCTTGCTTCCCAGAGTATTGTATTCTCGTCAGGTTTACATGTGGAGGTAAATACCTCCCACAGATACCATAATATCAACACAAACCCCCTCATACGTACCACTTTTCATGAGTTATTCCCAAAATCGCATCTCATTATTTCCCTTAAACCATCTTTTTCCCACTATTGCATAATCATTCTGGTCAATAATTCTTTGATCTATGTTCATCAATCTATGTAACCGGACATTCTAAGTTCTTAATATATTGGAAAAAGATTTCCCTGTGGAGTCATTAGTTTGTTGACGCCCAAAAGCACAACATAGGGTACCTGCTTGCAAATGGTTGCATAGCCTTATTATTTAATTATATTTAATAATATACTAATAGGTGGGACCCCTTGTGTGACTTGTGTGACTATGACGAAGAGATGACATGTATGTTTTATGTGCTTATGACTTGGTTGTGAGATGAGTTCTACAATTTATTTTCTTTTAAGTCACTGTCAAAAAAATTGATCAAATGATGTTATGGGCGATGTGATCAAAAGATAAATGATGTTGTCTTTATATAACCCTCACAAGTGTTATTGTGATGCATCTAGTTTGATAAAAGATCTAAACTCCATGTTTCAAGTTGTATGCGATATATGGTGTGGTGATTATCTTGATTCCATGCTAAAAGGATTGTGCCTGTTTGTTAAGAATTGGAAGTTTAAAAGTTGAAACATGGTATCCCTAGCAAGTTTTGGATATATGTCACATTGGAGTTCTTGACAAAGGTTAGCGCATTTATTAAGTAAACTTAGGAAAATGGTGGTGCATCAAATTTGCAATTAATTGTTAGTGGGTTGTGCATTGTATGATTAGCTTTCTCATACTACCTATGGATAAATGTGTAAGTGTAGATACGACGTGCAGTAAATGTACGTCCCTCTAACCTACCTCAAGCCTTCCACCCTAGCCATTCTGCATTTTCTCTTGTTGGTTGTTGTCACTCCACTTTGTTCGGTTGTGGAAGAGGTATACAGGCTTGGTCAACTCTCCTTGGTAATGTTCACACATGTATGGGGTTTCTTTCTAATCCATCCATGAATATTTCGCTCTCCTCTTTGATTAATTCAATAGTTGGCTCTTAAGTTTTCTCATTGTCTGTGCATTTCCCAAGTTATTTCTTTGTGGAATTTTTTGACTGTGTATGGATTATTAGTGAAGTTTGGTCTTTGTGTCATTTGTATTCAAACTATTCACATCGAAAATGTGGTTTTTTCTTACTGTATGAAATTGGTCATGCTTTACTAGTGGAAAAGGATATTGTTTGGGAAGTTCTTGAGCATGCCTTGCCTCTGGTTTTCTTTTGGTGATTCCTCTCTGTCTGATAGAAATGTTATCATTGCTCGTGGCATGTGGGTTATTTGGAAACTCTTCATGTCATTTAATTGTGTGGCTCTCATGAATATCATTCTCGCACCCTTGTATCATCTCTGTAAATATAAATGTGGAATTATGTGGTGCTGTTAATATTTTCGTGATCCTTTTGGCTAAACCCTCAATATTGGTCAGCTTGTCTCCCTGTATCGCATCATTGTTGATAATTGTATATCAAACCATGCTTTTGGAAAAAAGTGTGGAGGTGGCCAACCTAGAATTTGATAAAGGCACTATTCGTGCTCATTTTTAGTCATGGGTCTTGTTGATTATTCACTGTGCGAAGTTAGAAAGAATGCTAAGCCCACTTATTTTTGTAATAAAGTCTATCATGTGGAGATAATTGGGGTGATGGAAAAATTTCCAAACCATTGTTTAAGGGATACGACATACTGTGTGTTTGATTTTATATGAAAGGAATACCTATGTGGATGAATTATATATGTGTTGAATGAKTTTTGTGAACCAGAATGAAAGGGAATTTTGGAAGCATTGTTATTTGAAGTTTCAATTTTGAATTGTGTTACACATAGGGATCCCTTTTGTGGCCACTTAGTGGAACCCTGCAGTGATTTAACATGTATTCATGTTGATATCATGGATGATAGTGTGTCCTTTCCTCGACTGTTGGTTGTGATTATTGTGATTATTTTGATGTTGTGTCTCCTCGAATCTGTTGTGCACAATATGTTTTATTACTGTCGAATGTTTATTTGGAAGTAAATTATGAAATGATTATTTTGCAATGCAATTTCTAAATGTAAATGAGAATCCTTGAAGTGAAACCCCGGTTCTGGATTTTTGGAAACAGAGTGTTGACTTTCAATTTTGAAACAACAAGGGTTTTGAATTTTAATTGACGTTGAAGACAACATTGTTTGATATATTATAACAGTATCCATGGGATTCCTTTCCATTATACCATTATACGCAAAATACACTCCCCTCATTATCCCAATTACATTTTTTCACTCCATGTTCTATTGTTACTCATTTTTAAGGAAAAGTTTGTGTGGAAATGAAGAAAACTTGAATTGGCAATAATTGATAATTGGTATTCTTAGATATGTTTAGATAGATAGTTGATTGTTTTTGTTGATTGCTTGAACAGTAATCGTAAATATTTCCCCCTCCATGATACCATTTTACACTAAATACAAGCCCTCCATACTCCCAATGACCCGATCAATTCTCTATTCGCGTGGAAATTAATAAATGGCATTTTTATGGATGGATTTCATGTGTCATGTAGTAAACAATAGAGCCAACATTTATTTAAGTGGATTTTTGTGTATTGGTTATTAATAACTTTTCATGACTAATTAAATATTGCTACAGGGTGATTTTTTTCAGAAGGGGCAATAATGGCCGAAATAATAGAGGCAGAGGTAACTGGAAGTGAGGCTATAGAAGGGCTCGGTTTTCTATCCACTTTGATGTTGATTCACAACAGTTCAACCAGTTGTTTCAAGTTGGGTTTTTCAATTTGGTTGGCCATGGTATATTTCATCCCCGACCTGAAAGAACCCCATTTCAACCTCCTCATAATTTTCTTGACATTCCTATTCCTCCACATGTGTTAATGCATCCCAAGGTCCCCACTAATGACGGATGGAAATAAATTTTCCACCAACCTGTCTCTCACCACCGTGGTTGGCCCACTATGCCATTGTCTTTACCACCACCAGTTAATCCCAATTCTCAAATTTCTCTTGTTGTTTTTCTAGTACAGTCCTCGCACGCCAGCAAAAGATTAAAAATAGATATCCCACAACCTATGCAAGACAAATGAAAAGTAGCGGCCTCCCCCTCCATTCCATCCACAGAGTCTTCTAAATATGCATCTTCATGTCTCCACCTAAAAGATGAATGCTCCCATGTGATCAGAGAAATACAACCCCAAGGGTCTAACCAACCAAGGGCTACCCTAGAAAATTCAAAAGGAGACGGCAGTGATAAGAGGAAATATGCCTTACACAGCAGCAAATATGGATTTTAAATGCTTTTTTTTATGATGTTCAGTGATGAAGACAGTATTTAATGATTTTCAGCATATTTTGGACAGCAAGCTTTATTTTGGATTTTTTTTTTGATAAGATGGATATATTGTTTTCTTGGGATATGGCCTTAAATTTTGTTTATATTTAAATATTTGACTTAAATTATATCCATGGGAGCTACAAGGGTGTTATATGATCCAAATGATAAATTTTGTATTTTATATTTGATGATTGGTAAAGAGAATGATGGGAGTCACAAGGGGTCCCACCTATTTAGTCATTAATAATTAGACCCTTTTTTATATATTATTATTAATTATTTCTCCCTAAACTAATTAGTTAAGTTAATTTGACTTAACTAAAGAAAGTAGTTGAACTACCTCAACTTATTGAGAAAGAATAAATGTTCAATGAGAGGAAGAGATAACGGAGGATAGAAGGAGAACCATAACTCTAAGGTTTTCTCTCTAGTTAGTGAGATAGCTTCAGTTTTCATTCATTTCTGATTTTAGTTGAAATCGTAATCCTCTTGTTGATAGCAAGGTCTTATTGAAGGCGACAGGATTCAAAAATGAATCATACAATTCAGCAGCTTGTTTTAAAGGTGTTTGATTTATCTTTGATAGTCTATGTATTCTTGTTTGTTTATGAATAAATTTTCATGGTTGATAAAGAATATCTTGCGGAGTCAAGTGGCATCATTTTGTGGAAAGTTGATCCAGATCATTAGTTTCAATTTTATTTCACTGTCAAGTTCTTTTTGTATGGTGCTCATCAGAGAATTTTAAATTTGACTTTGTTCCATACCCTCGCAGGGGTTTGTAAAAGAGAAATAAAGTTTTGTATCTCAGAATGAAATAGAATAATAATATTGTTCTGTCTCATACATGTGTTTTCGTGACTTGGTTATTCCTTTCGTTTTTGTCTCCATGTTTACTTTATTGTAAAATCTGTATACATTCATGTAACTTTGTTTAGATTTTATTTTTATATGGCAACATATACAAATCATAAAATCAGCCTTGATCCTTTGTAATTAATACTTGTGGATTGAGTGAAAGTTTTGAGGCTATAAATCCCGGGTGACATTCCCAATTATCTTGTCCTAGCCAGGCAATATCTGAAAATGATTGAGTAAGCTATTCCATACCTTTTCCTCAACATTTATTTCGCGGCCATACTGGGGAGATTTTCCATATCTCTCTGGTTTATTGTATTCATGATTATCTTTGAATCTTTTTTTTTTCTTCGAATACTCTTTCATTGATTTTCTCATGACAGTGCCTTCTACAAGGAAACCTAATATTGAACATAGTCTTAAAGACCAGACTAGAATTGCCTTAACCTTATTTAATACTATCCTAGAAGCATCTAGTACACGGGTTGAGCTTGAACGCTCTTGGGAAGTAGTTGAACAAGATATAAGTATTCATGAACGCTGGAAATCTAGGCAAAGGTAGCCTAGAAATCAAAAGTAACCTCCATTTTCCTAAGTCTTTGGTATTCTTTTTCATGTCCTCAATTCCTCGCATTTCTAGAAGAAGAAGAGTATTTTCCCTTGAATCTACCCCTATCATTGAAATAGGAAGGAGGAAAGCCATTTTGTCAACCCAAGAAATCACTCAAATGAAGACTTTTTCTAATTCTTCCAGCTCACCTTTTTCACCCTTGCCCATCACTTTCAAAATGGCATCTACGAGTGGTGCTAGTGGTGTTGGAGGTGCTTCATCATCCCAACCTTCGGCCTCGTTGGTAATTGGTAGTCTATATAGTCATCAAGTCCATATCCAATCTGCTACTAACCCTACTAAAGTTATAAATAAATATGGGCTTTTTCAATTTGAGGAAGATGCTACGACCACCCCATGGAATGTATCTTCTCCCTTGAATATAGCACATGTTACTCATCCAGTACCCAAGTTTAAAGAGCATCTTCCTAATTTCTCAGGGAATAATATTGTTTCCACAAACAAACACCTAGTGGCATTTTCTAATGCTTGTCATAATATCGGGGCTAACTATAATGATACATGCATGCACTTATTTGTCAACTCCCTTGAAGGAAAATCGGCAACTGAAGTTTTGATCTCCCTCAAAAAATATTTTCCACTTGGGAAGAGTTGGTTTATTGGTTCAAGTCCACTTATGGACAATCCAAGAGCCCCACCGAATAGTTAAGGGAATATAACAACATTTCTTACAAATATGGTGAGACTATTAAGTCCTTTAACCTCCACTTCACCAAATTCTACAATCAAATCCATGAACTAATATGCCCCCAAAATCAAGCCTCTTTCATGCATTATTATAATGTGATTCCCTCTCTTTATCATCATAGGCTCAAAGAAATGGATATTGACAATGTTGGCTCCACTCTCCACACTTGCCTGGAGTACAAAGAGAAACTTGAAAGAACGGGTCTCCCTAAAGGAGACTCAGTCAAACAAACAGATATGTCTGCCCTCCTACAACTTGTGCAAGATATAAACAGGCATATGATAGCCTATAAACGAAAGGGAAATTTTCCCTCACTCCTGCGGCATATTCTTCTTCCGCAATTCCTTTTAGGAGTACAAATGAAAACAGTTTTCATCCCAAGGCCATTATGTCTTGCAGTTGCTGCAACTTCTACGAAGAAAATCATGAATAAAGTACTTGTGAAGTTAAGAAGAGTGCTAGAGATAAAATATTTGGCAAGAAGCCTGAAACCACTATCGTTGTTCTATATTGGGAAGAACCAGAAGATGTTATGATAATAAATAATAGGAACAAATCGTATGCTCCTAAAGAGAAATGTGATCCTCTTCATAATTCTTCCACTCCATCCTCATCTTCACAAGGTACTAATGTACAAACTGTCAAAATTCCCGAAAGTCAAGGAGTTCCTTCCCCTATTCCCTCTTCCAAGTATAACATCCTTAACCAATTGGATAATATCAAGGTCGATGCTACTCTTTTGGACATGGTTGACATACCTGAACAACAAAATCATCTCAAGAATTTTATGGAAGGAAAAGTTTCCACCATAGCCAATCTTTTTGAATAGGCAAAAGAAGAGGTTACCATTGTAAATAAGATAGGTGTAAATAATTTTAGACACCTTGTAAAGAACCCTCCTTTTTTTATTTCTGTAAAAATTATGGATCCATTGTTTCCTAATCGATGGCGGTTCGGGTCCAAGCATAATGTCAAAAATCATCATGGAAGAGGTAGGCTTATCATGTACTAACAAAAAATCTAGAAGCATGCTTTCCTATAATAGTCTGCAACAGTCAAATATAGGTGAAATAAAATATGTAACTTTAGTTTTGTGTGCACATCCCAAAATAAGGACAACCCTCAACATCCAATTAATCGACATGCTAGTAAGAAACTATTATATTATCTTAGGAAGAGATTGGCAAGCCCTAATAGGTGGATATATTTTTCTTAATGGAACACACTTATTCATTCCCCATAATGGAAAGAATATTATAGTCCTAAGAGAAGGAAGAATTTCACCATACATACAGAGAATTCCTCAACCAAATGTAAACTATCTTGAGGAAGACTTAGGGGTGTACTCTATCTTTGTTGATGAGGTTGACACTACTCAGGAACAAATTGATTTGGAAGATGGTATGTGGCACATGAATTTCGATGGCTTGTGTTCAAACGAAGGTAACAGAGCTAGCATTATCTTGTACTCACCAATAGGTAAAATTCACAATTTTTCTTATAGGTTAGAGTTTTATTGCACAAACGATGTCACTGAGTTTGAAGTTTTACTGCTAGGCATCGAAAATGCTTATAACCTCAGTTGCGGCCACCTAACAGTTTTTTGTGATTCTAAACTTGGTGTGAACCTTGTGTGTAAAATATGTTCTCCTAGCAATAAGTTAATGAAACGCTATACCCAATTTGTTTGGATGCTTATCTCGAACCTGTTATCATTTAACATAACTCATATTAAGAGCGAACTTAATTCAATGGATGACAGGTTAGTTGTATTTGTGGCATCTCCTACTCAGAAAATTCTACCCTAAAGGCCTGATTATACTTTTCAATCTTTATATCGTCCTCACATTCCTGATAATGTATAATCATGTCATGTTTTCCCAAATGATGAAGGCATATCTTCTTCTCATACAAAATGAACCATTTAAGCCCAAGGAAATCATATCTATGGAAGACAACAAATTTCCAAAAGGCTTGACTCCTCTCAAGAGTTCATTTTCGTCAAGTGATGTAGGAAACAAAGAGATACAAAAGTAAGAGGAGTCGAAAAGGAAAGTGGGTGATATCATTTCCTTGAACCTTGGGATATATGAATCTCCAAAGATGGTTAAACTAGGTGCCCAATGTTCCGACAAAGAAAAGGTGAAATTCACAGAACTACTACGTGAATTTCAAGATTTTTTTGCATGGTCATACGAGGATCTTCATGGTTTTTATCCTGCTCTCATACAACATGACATTCCTATCAAGGAAGGGATAAAACCAGTTAGGAAAAAACAAAGACCCATTAACCCCGCACTTGAAGCTACTATTAGAAAGGAGTTGGAAAATTTTTTGAAAGATGGAATAATATTTCCAGTTAAGTATTCTAAGTGGGTTTCAAATTTGGTTCCTGTTAAGAAAATGATTGGTCAGATTGGGTTGTGCGTGGATTTTCATGCATTAAATAGAGAAAGCATAAAAGTTCATTTTCCTCTTCCTAATATAGAAATTATTTTGCAACAGGTCACAGGGTCACAAATGATGTCCTTACTTGATGGTTTCTCTAGATATAATCAAATCAAGGTAAAAAGGAGTGATATATACAAAACCACCTTTACTACACGCTAGGGCACATTTGCTTATGAACGCATGCCTTTTGGCTTGTCTAATGCAAGTGCCACTTTCAAGAGAGTTATGAAAATAGATTTTAATGATTTGATCGGTAAGTTTATCTTGATGATTTGACTATCTATTCAAATAATCGATTGGATCACTTTGGTCATCTCATAAAAGTTCTCATGTGATGCAGAAAATTCAGCATTTCTTTAAATCCTTCTAAATCTATTTTTGGTGTCACCAAAGGAAAGCTCCTTGGACATATCATTTCTGATTCAGGAATAAGCATAGATCTCAAAAGGATTGTTGTTATTATGAACCTTCCTTCCCCCACTTTCGAAAAGGAGGTTCAAGCCTTTATGGGCATTATGAAATTTGTCTGCAGGTTTGTTCCTGATCTTGCTTTAATGGTTAAACCAATTCATAACATTCTAAAGAAAGATCGCTCCTTTTCTTGGACAAATGATGTCGAAAATGGTTTCATAAGGATTAAGAAGGCAATCAGTTCTGCACTGCTTCTGGCAAAACCGGACTTTGAGAAAGATTTTATCATATACACTAATGTCACTGAGGAAGCAGTTTATGCTATTCTCTTACAATCCAATGACCAGAATAATGATAAACTTGTAGCATACATGAGCCAAAGTTTATCTTACGATGAATTCAAGTACTCTTATATTTAGAAACAAGTTTTTTCTCTTGTTAAAGCTGTAGAGAAATATTTTCTCTTTATTCTAAGAAAACATATGCAGGTAAAATTCTCTTTCTTTGCTGTCAAGTTTCTTCTTTCACAAACTTGTATTTTAGGGAAGCTTGCGCATTGGCTTGCCAAGATTCAGGAGCATGATTTGATGATAATGAGTTCAAAACCAATCAAGGGATGATACTTAGCCCTTCACTTAGCTCAACATGCTAAAGAAAGTGAATAAATTGATGATCAGGATAATCCTCTTTCAGCACTATTTTATATTAAGAATCAAACCCTTTCTATTGTTGAACACCCCTGTTATAAAAATATGGTGTATTACTTGCAATATCAAAAATGCCCGGATGACTTAGATCATCATCAGAGGAGAAGACTTTGCCTTGAATCTTCCAAGTATATTATTTTAGGAGACTTTTTGTTCAGAAGAATTGTTAATGGTGTATTACTTTGATGTGTGAATGGTGAGGAAGAACATAAATTGTTACATGAAACTCATGAATCTTCAAATTCTATTATTCACGTTGGTGGCCACTTTTCTGCTAAAGCTACTGCTTTTAAAATCATCAGAAATGGTTATTATTGGCCCTCATTTTTTGGAGATTCTTATAAATTCGCAAGATCTTGTGACAAGTTCCAAAAATTCATTGGGAAAGAGTGTCTTTCTGCCATGCCTTTACAACTTGTTCTCCTGAATTTTCCTTTTTCTAAATGGGGCCTAGACTTTATTGGTGCTATTAATCCTTCGTCTTCCGCATGGCATATTTTCATCTTGACAACCACTGATTATTTCACTAAGTGGATTGAAATTGTCCCTCTTAGAAACTCACAGGATGAACATGTAATTTCTTTCCTGGAAACTAATATCTTCTCCAGATTTGGCATTCCTTTAGATATTATTATAGACAATGGTCCCGCTTTCATTTCCACAAAATTGACTCAATTTCTAGCTAAGTTGGGAGTCAAACATTTGACTTCATCAGATTATTTCCCTAAAGGAAATGGGAAAGCCGAGTCTACTAATAAAAATATGGTTAGGATCATAAATAGGCTCATCGAAGATAAGCCTCGTCAATGACACACCCTCCTCTCTTATTCCCTTTGGGAATATCTCACTACTACCAAGGTAAGCAAAGGTTGCACCCCCTTTTAGCTTGTTTATGGTCAAGACGTTGTTCTTCCTAATGAGTTGGAACTTTCTTCTCTACTGTTGATGCTACAGATTCAAGAATTAAATTCTTCCAATATCCCTCAAAGGACAAATGCACTATTAGCCTTAGAAGAACAAAGAATGTTTTCCTTGGAAAACATAAAGAGAAGACAACAAATTGTAAAGAAATATTTCAACAAACATGCAAAAGTTGTCAAATTTAAGGTAGGTGATAAATTCTTACTTTGGGACTCAGCCCATGCTGACAGAGGAATACATTCAAAGTTTCAGAAATTATGGCTAGGTCCTTTCAAAATAGAATTTTTCCTAGGCCCAAACTCTTACCTTTTAAAGGATATCGAAGAGCGATTTTTTTCTTATAATACCAATGGTTCCCACTTGAAAAATTATGTGGAACTTTTGGAGCCGAAAGTCACTCCTGGATTGCTTGCAAGAGCAGAGCCTAATGCCCATCAGTTTAATGTCACGATTTGTTTGAAAGGGGTGATCAAATGGAAGCAAACTTCGAACAGTCGTCTCAACTCAGAAACCAGGCCAGGCATGAATGAACGAGTGAGGTCTTGATAAAATTCAAACAGTGGGTTGCAATAAAGGGTGGATAGGAGGAAGACTTTGTGAGAAGAGTGCAAGGGTCTGTTGTAGGCATCAAGCTTCTAGCAAACTGTGAGAGCAGGCATCTGAAAATAAGATCTTCTTACTTCCAAATGTGGGAAACCAGAGAAAACAGCAATGCAACAATAAATCATTTATCATAACATGACTATGTTTAATCCATGCGAAGCCTTCGATCATGAACTCTCCAATAAGAGATGAAACATAGATGGAAAAGGAAAATTGTTTGTTATAAACCAAGAAATATCAAACATTGATACATAACCCAGAAAGCTAGAATGTTTCCTGAAACTTTACAGTCAGGAGCTCAGCTCAACCATCGATAGATACAAAAATGGCAAAAATGCCTTCATATACTCGGAACAAAAATCAGCAGCAAAACCGAGACATTGCATTGAAAGCTTTGCGTCTGCATGGCTTCTGACAGTCAACCTCTGAAAGATTGTGCGACTTATGTCAGACGCAATCTAATTCTTTGACAGTTCCAGCGGCGAATCGACATGCCTTTAATTCATTGCCAGAATCTCCCATTATGGTGGAGACGATGTCTAACCACCACCAACCGCTTCAATAACTGCTTCATGGGGATTGAGAATGACCTGGCCAACTCAGCACCTCGGGATATTGAAGACTTCTCGTGCTTCCACCTGGAATAACTGAATGGTTTGATGGACAGGCATGGAGACTAGTGTGGAGAATGTGGCGCATGATAGGAGTGATGGCGTCGGATTATGGGGGCGTGGAAGAAGTGGCGAGGTGTGGGAAGGGTGACAGAGGACAGTTCATGGCGGAAGACATCAGGCGGAAGGGAGGGAGATGAGGGGTACTAAACTCACTTTTTGGTGAGAGGCTGATGTGGAAAGGAGCGGGACACATGGAAAACGATAAGTGGATAATGAAAAAGAAGGTGGACCACACGGACCAAAGAGTGGAGGCAGATGGGTGACACGCAGCGGCAGGAGAAAGGCGGGTATGGAAGATGACAAGATGGGGGAAGGGCCCATGCTGGCTAAACACAGAGTGATTGGGAAGGACGAGGTTGTCTAAGCGTCGTTGATCCGGGTGTTGTAATCTCNACAAAAATCAGCAGCAAAACCGAGACATTGCATTGAAAGCTTTGCGTCTGCATGGCTTCTGACAGTCAACCTCTGAAAGATTGTGCGACTTATGTCAGACGCAATCTAATTCTTTGACAGTTCCAGCGGCGAATCGACATGCCTTTAATTCATTGCCAGACTCTCCCATTATGGTGGAGACGATGTCTAACCACCACCAACCGCTTCAATAACTGCTTCATGGGGATTGAGAATGACCTGGCCAACTCAGCACCTCAGGATATTGAAGACTTCTCGTGCTTCCACCTAGAATAACTGAATGGTTTGATGGACAGGCATGGAGACTAGTGTGGAGAATGTGGCGCATGATAGGAGTGATGGCGTCGGATTATGGGGGCGTGGAAGAAGTGGCGAGGTGTGGGAAGGGTGACAGAGGACAGTTCATGGCAGAAGACATCAGGCGGAAGGGAGGGAGATGAGGGGTACTAAAATCACTTTTTGGTGAGAGGCTGATGTGGAAAGGAGCGGGACACATGGAAAACGATAAGTGGATAATGAAAAAGAAGGTGGACCACACGGACCAAAGAGTGGAGGCAGATGGGTGACACGCAGCGGCAGGAGAAAGGTGGGTATGGAAGATGACAAGATGGGGGAAGGGCCCATGCTGGCTAAACACAGAGTGATTGGGAAGGACGAGGTTGTCTAAGCGTCGTTGATCCGGGTGTTGTAATCTCAACCATCAGAAGCTGCTCGCTCGATTCCGGACCCCCCCCCCTCCGCTTAAAGGTAGAAAGGTAGGGGGGGTCTGGAATGGTCTTTATCATCGTTGATCTGGGCGCGTTGATCTGGACCGTTGGAGAGGTGCGCCCGTGATTCCGGAACCCCCCCGGCTTAAAGTTAGAATGGTAGGGGGGTCCAGAATTCAATATGCGTCGTTGATCCGTGCGCATGAATCGCGGCTGCTTAAACTTGCACATTTCTTACCGCGGGTGCATTATCACCCGAAACTTAGGACAAGTGGGTTTTTGACCCAATCTTTGCAATCTAACGCCCCTTGCAAGAAATATTGCTAACATTTGGCTCCATGGGGGATAGAGTCATCCCTGTGATGCTCTAAGAACTTCTTTGCAGATTCAGTGCCTTTGCTGTTGGGCTATGGAGTCATTTATTAGTCTGAAAAATAAAAACAGAAATAATATTTACAGAACAAAACAAAAAGAGCCAACTGCGGCTCACAGAAAACACTTTTTTAAGAAATGCCCATTTACTGGGCTGCTAAAAACTTCATTGCCTTCTAGATCCTGCAACCTGTAAGTGTTGTTAGAAAATATTTCAAGGATCTTGAAAGGCCCGATCCAGAGGGCATCAAATTTACTGTGTTTTCCCTTTTCCTGCCTGGGTGCATCCCATTTGAGCACCATATCACCTTGCTCGAATTCTTTTTTTTTGCTCTTCCTGTCAAAAGCTTGTTTGATCTTCTGCTGATGATTGTAGGCTCTGTCCATGACCTGTTCTCTGATCTGCTGCACTTCCACCATCTAATGAATTCTTCTGAGCACGTGGTTAGGTTCTTATTCAAAGTCCTGGAGGAAATTTGCTACAGGTAAGGCAAGCTGAGTGGGGAAAATGGCCTCTATTCCATAAACAAGTTGGAAAGGTGAGAGACCCAGGGACTTCTTGGTTGTCACCCAATCAGCCCAGAGAGCAAATTTGAGCTTTGAGTCCCAGGCGCTCTGATTGTCCTCCAGTAGCTTTTTGATAAGCTTGATCAGGCTTTTATTGGAGAACTCTGCCAGTCCGTTTCCTTGAGGATAGTATGGAGTAGAGTGAACCAGTGAAATCCCGACCTGTTCACAGAATTTGACCAGAGGCTCAGACCTAAAGGGGGCGGCATTGTCGGTGACAATCTTACTTGGGAAGCCAAATCTGGATATGATGTCTTCCAAGAAGTTGATGATTACTTTGTGAGAAGTGATCCTGGTGGGGACA
>JASDQU010103634.1:174133-188140 GCA_032191745.1 Picea mariana
TGAGAACAAGGGGGAGGAAGGACTCACCAAGAGAGCTCAGATATGGGGTGTGATTGATGAGCAATGGAATAACACTCTCCATCGTCCCATTCATGCAGCAGGGCTCTACCTCAACCCTGCATTCGCTTATGCTTGTGGATTTAATTTTGATGGTGAGGTCATTGATGGTTTCCTCCAATGTGTTCAGAGGATGGTGTTGACTCCAGCTGAACGCTCAGATATTTGTAGACAAAATGAGATATATAGGATGGCATCCGGAATGTTGGGCTATGATATGGCTGTCCAAGATAGGACCACAAGGATTCCAGGTAAGCTTCAATTTCAAATTTTGTTTATTCCTTTCTATATATTATATATGACATTTATTACTTGATGGAAATCCGAAATATAATTCGTTGTCTTCCTTTCATTTTATTCATTGTAGATGTCTGGTGGAAACACTATGGTGGAAAGCTCCCAGATCTACAGAAACTTGTCGTTCGAGTGCTTAGTCAAACTTGCAGTTCTTCAGCGTGTGAGTGCAATTGGAGTGTCTTTGAAAAGATACACTCCAAGAAACGCAACAGGTTAGAAATGTTAAAAAATGCAACAATCAAAATTTAAATTGTTTATATTTTTTCTAATTTTAATTTTTACAATTTAGTATTTACTCTTTACCATCACTAACTATAGCTCTCAATGTTCATACAGGTTAGGTACCCAGCGCCTTAATGACTTGGTATATGTTTACTACAATCTAAGGTTGTGGGTGAAGCAACTTGACAAAGAACCTGACATAGAGGCCATTTCATTGGATAACATTGACACCACCAGTCAGTGGAGGGTGGAGATTCAGGAGCCTGAGATGGAGGAGGCACCCGAGTGGTTGGACGAGCATGCAAATGATTTGAGGGAGGAGGGGATAACAAAGGAGGAGGAGGAGGAGGAGGAGGAGGACGATGTTCCACTTCCAATGGATACAAAGGCTGAGGAGGAGATTGGACTTCCAATGGATCCAATGCCGCCACCACCTCCACGGAGAGCCATACCTGGAGTTGGACTTGGGTCCATTGGGACTGGGAGGAGGCAACACACTTTTCCTTCCACCTCATCCCCGTCACTTACCACCTCAGATGGAGCATCTGGAGCTTCCACTCCAAGCTCATCCCGAGTACCTCCACGACCACCTGCTGCTTCCAGAGGAAAAGTGGTGCCCTTTACCAGTAAAAGGGATAGAGCAGCAGAGCCTAAGGGGAATCAATGCTCTGGATTCCTATGATTTATCGTTTTCATTTTATCATGTACTATTTAGTATCTAGATGCCTCATGATGATTTATCTCATGAGATACATTTATTTTGATCATTTGATGTGATTTTGTATCTACTATCATCCTATCAGGAACATGTTTCAGAATTTCCAGTTTAGTAACAATATGTGACCACTTGACATCTTATGCATCTTATTTATTGGTTGTATTTTCATATTTATGTAGCAATGTGTTTATTTGATGTTGTTGTTGCTTTACATGTTTAAAAAATTGAAAAAATGAGTGTTTTTGTATTTTTTTGAGGTCTTGCAACATTTTCCGAGATATTCCGATATTTTCCGCCGATGTCGCGGATAAGTTACATTCCGGACCCTCGCTGATACTTTCCCCGAGACATCATATACAGCATTGGTATGTTCAATACAGTAAAGCAGTTACATACAAAGACCAAGTTCCTCAAGAGAAATATGATTGTACTGTAGTTTCCAGGTATACTCTATAGGAATCAAGTTGCAATTATAACAGATATATATATATATATATATATATATAACAAAAGATGTCATCATAAAAATGCACCAAACCAACAAATCGTTAAGAAGTGCATTAATTACAATCATGTGTCTTATGTTATATGATAAAGGTGTCCATATAGAAGCTACATAGTGGTGAGCTATGACCATATCGAGTTAAGCGATGGAGTGTATCCATGGGAGTTTTCACTGTACATATAGAATATTCCAAAAAAAAGGATTTCTCCCACACAGAATATTGGACATAATATCCATACTTGCATTCATACTAACTATGTAACACTCTATTGTCTTAATGCATTTAGCATGTGAACCATTCTCTTAATGCAAATTCGACAACTGCAGAGATAATGAATTCTTGGCAAGGAAAGGGTCCAATGACAGTGATGCAAGAAAAGAGAATAGAGGACATAAGAGATACCATAACAACAGAACCGATGGCAGGAAGTGAGGGAAATAATATTAAGACAACATTATTTTCTAACAAAAGACTCCACACAAATCAATCTCAAACTTCTAGATACAGTAGATGACAGCCCAGAAATGCAAGTAGAAAATTACGAAAAAATAAAATGGAAAAAACTAGCTACCCTAACAAATTAGTGTTTCAAAAATCTCTGATTTCTCCCAATTCTTCAGAGTTTTTCTGGTTGCCAAGTTTTCCAAGTTTTTCAGATTTTTTCAGGTCCAAGTTTATGCTTGCTGATCTTTTCCTGATTTTGCCAATTTCCCGAGACGATGACCCCCACTGATTTTTTACCGATGCCAAGAGACTGTATGAAACAAGATTGCCAATGCAATGGAAAATGCATCCCCAATACACAATGAAAGCAAATCTACACGAAGAACAAACTCATTCCAAAGTAGATTTAAAATCTCAAATGTGGTTATAAAAGAAGCAACTGAGGCTTTCTGCTCAAACTGAATTATATACAACAGAAGTCATTAAAAATACATAAACAAAACTAGAATTACGTTAGTGTTTGTTACTTACATTTTGCAGTAATCAAGTTAACTATGACCTAGTTCCTTTAAAAGCTATCTAGTTGAGTAATCTTAGAAGAGTAATTTTGAAATGCATGTAATGCTACTAATACATGCTAATTAATCAAACATTTTGAAATGTGTGTAATACTTCTAAATTATAATGCATGTTAACAAGTAACCACACTACAAGTTACAACCATTAACCTTCTTTCAGAACAAGCATGTTTTCTTTTACATTATGGCGATTTAGCATTTTCAGAATAGAGTTTATTTTTCATATGGGAAAAATCTTATCACCTTCCGTTCGAGCCTTTTAATGTTAGTGATTGCTTCCTCCCTTTCTTCTCTAGCCAAAGCAACTTGTCTATCAGCCAATTGTCTCTCATGCTCTGCTTTTTCTAGCGAAACTTGCAGCTCTTTCAGTTGTATACCCATCTCACCGACTTTGGCCATACCTCCTATTGCTCCCCTACAACAAAAATATCAAACAAACTTCCTTTGAAACCTTATCCTATGTTTTAGAGTAGTCAAAAGGAGTACACAACAATTGACAGTCCATCAAAAAGAACTTAGAACCTACATCCATGTTAAGGAAAAAATTGATCTCTAAAGCAAGCTCTGAGGCTTTTGTTATATATATATATAAGTTGCACCAAACTTGGAAACAGGTACAATTTCCTGAACTAGGTACCGCATGGAAATATTACCCCCCTCCCATATTTTGGAAGTGGGGAGACACAATATTTAGAAAATACAAAAAATATAGATATTTCAAAAAAAATTAAATAGCACATTATCTTGAAAATTAAAGTGGTCAAGAAGATTAATATGATAGACATAAATGACCATTTAGTAGGAATGATATTATTGTTAATTCAAATTGTACCCAGACCGAAATTGGTTGAAGAACAGGTAGACTAAAATATACCTAAAATATTCAAATTTTAATAGAACAACATATACTTATATCGATTAATGTAAATCCAAACCATTAAAGACATCAAATATGCAAAGTTTGCTCATGTATATAACATCTAAGGGTGAATATAGAATAAAACCACCAAGATATAAGTTCTGCAATGCATATAATTGAAGTTCTGAATGAAAACACATACACATTGTGGCTCTAAATGGCCTCTCGACACTAGAGTCCAAAAATCACCATACCATAATAAAATGAGTACATAGTTGATCTACGGTCTGGCTCATTACTTTGACTCAACCGAATCTAGCAATTGTTGAGAAGAGTAACTCAGAAGGTCTTCTTCCATGTGGTGGCATCCTAGCATGGAGGGGGACAATAAAACTAGCCAACTTGATGGGTTAAATCTTTTTCCTAAGTCTAACATAGAAAAAGTATATTAAATGTGTTATATTTTAATGTTGACTTAATGAGCATTTTTTCTAAAGTTATAAGTGAGAACAATTTAAGTGATGGTCTTTTAATCTTGGCCATCCATCTCATTGAGAGAGTGAGGGTTGATCTCAGCCCTTGATCTCTTTGGAGATAGGGTTTTCACTTGCTCATTGACATAAAAGAAATCGATTTGGTGGTTGGGGCACATTATTCACTTGAGAGAGAGCGATTTGCAGTTGTAGAGAGACGAATTGCTTGAGGGTTTGTTGGAGGAAGAGTGGAGGAAGGACAAAGAAGAAATCAAGCAAGGATCTGTTATCGCGCAATTTGTACTTGCCCAAAGCCAAAGGCAAGTGAACACTAAATTGGCGTAACAAGGAGGATGTCCTATCACTGTCACCTTAATAAGACACCTCTTTCTATTTAGGAGTGGTACCCCGGGAGAGACGTCCCCAGTGACCTAGGGATTTGAGAAGGCTAAGGCAAAAGTATCAAGAAAGTCCCACCCCTTTCACAGGTCACTCTGATCAAAAGTTCCAAAGGTTTTAATGAGATGAAGCAAAGTAATATTTAAGTGTACCTGCCCAGAAGAAGACAACAAGAAAATATGTTATTTGCAAGTACCATGTGATGTTAGTGCTTCTTAAAAGTTAAAACCATTGATTGTTGATCAAATGAACAAGCTGATATAAAAGCCAAAGCAATAGAAGTATTTATAACAGCAATATGTATTTAGCAATAGCTTCCCAATTATGCCTCAATAAAGCTTCAAAAATGACAAGAAATGATAACATAAACTTGACAAAATGATAGTAATTGTCAGAAGCAATGATAGCAATGTATAATCAGCTTTAAATCTTGTTTTTAAGATGAATTTGTTGCTGTTATAGATGGTTGTAGCAATCTTTTGCAACAACAGCAAATTAGTTAGCAAGTTAGTCTAATCTAAAGTTAGAAATAGTTAGTAAAAGCGTTAAGGTAGATGATTTAAGAGTTGTTTTAGTCAATCAATCACTTGCAAGGTATGAACTAGTGCCCTTTAGGGTAAATGGAGTCAAAGTTGCAGTGGCAATTCTTAGAGGAAAACAACAAATGATAATAGATGAGCTAAAGGAAAGGGAAGATGATTGAGGTGTTAGTAACCTAAGGCCTCAATATCTAAAACCCTAGAAGGAAAGGATGCTAGAAAGTAGGTAACCCTAGGCCCTAGCGATTTCCTTCTTCTTTAGATCAAACTTGAAATAAATGTATGAAGCTTAATGAAACAATGATACTAGAGTGCTACAAAGGTAGGGCTCTAGTATATTCTTCAATGTAACACGGTTGACATATTCTCAAAATTATCATCTTTCAGGTAAAGGTGAGGGCATAGTAATAACTCCTAACTTAGCAGGACATCTTTTGGGTGGAAATATTTGGAAAATAACAAAAGATGGAGAAGATGTCATTTATGCAGTTGACTTCAACCATCAGAAGGAAAGGCATTTGAATTTAACAGTCTTAGAATCATTTGTATGTCCAGCAGTACTGATAAGTGATGCCTATAATGCCTTGAACAACCAACCTTCATGGCACCAAAGAGATCAAGAAATTTTTGATATGATATTAAAGGTGCTACGTGGAGATGGCAATGTGCTCCTCCCTGTGGAGACAGCAAGTCGTGTGCTTGAGCTTATATTATGTTTGGACCAGCACCGGGTTCATCATCACTTAACTTACCCAATTGCCTTCTTAACTAATGTCACTACAAGTACAGTTGATTATGTCAAGAGCTTCCCTGAATGGATGAGTGATTCGATAGCGAAATCCTTTGAGCACACTCATGACAATGCTTTCCAACTAAATTTGCCAATGGGTGTGCTCCAAAGTGAGATGTGAAGATACGAGGCGAGGTGATAATTTTGGGTGAGCTATGAAGACGATGTGATAGATGACACATTTGCAAAATTATCAAACATAAAGTATTGTCCAAATAATGAAAGCTTGAAGACAGTTGATGTGAGAGGTACATTGCAGATTTCAAGAATGATCCTTGATGTGACTTTTGAGTGCGTGCTATAAGTGCACATTATTCAAGGAGACTAGACTTGCAGCTAGTAATGTGCAAAGAAAGCAACATTAGCCACCTCAAGAGAAGTCAAGGAATGAAAGCAAGAACGATGAGAAGTTCTTCTCTATCTCAGCTTTCTCACGAGGACCAAAAGCAAGATTGAGCATGATTGCAGACTAAGGTAAGTCTTGTACTACATTCCTTATTTGATTTCATTACTCTGTAATTGCTTGCATTTTGATAATGAAGGGTAGTATCCCTGGTGTGGGAGCCCTCATGACTTGGACCATTATCCCTGGTGCGGGAGTCCAAATTTTTGTTTGGTTGTTATCCCTCCGGGAGGCAAGATTTCTTATTTCATTGTTGAAGGGCTATTATCCCTGGTACGGGAGCCCATTTGTGTTGGTTGGTTATTATCCTAGTACAGGAGGCCATTTTGATTGTTATCCCTACGGGAGGTCATCTTGGTTATTATCCTAGTACGAGAGGCCAGCAAAGTTCTGTAGAAGCATTAGAGGACCTAAAAAGACATGGGATGTCTCCACGATAACAACACCGGAATAGGAAGATGTTTATCCTTCAGACTTCAGAGGGAGTCATTTAACTTAGAGGGAGTCAAACTATCTGAGAAGAAGGAAGAGAGTGTCAAGAGACAGTACCTTCTCCCCCTTCAGCAATTCAGAGGGAGACAGCCATTAATCCAGTTGCTCTAGTTGATGTCCCCAGAGACATTGCAGTAGGCCATAAAAGGCCTGCCTAGGCTCGATAAACTCTGCAGGAGGCAGAGGGACATGCAACTCCTCGAGACACATTCCGAGAAAGCAAGAAACCAAAGAGATTTTTGAGCTATGTTTCAGCCATGAGCCACATCATTGATGCTGAGCCTTCTTGTCATGGAGAAGCAGCAAGTCAGCAGGTATGGCAAAATGCCATGACAGAAGAGTATCAGTCCATCATAAAGAATGATGTGTAGGATATTGTTTTGAGACCAGAAGGGAAGTTTGTAGTGACTTCCAAGTGGATCTATAAGATCAAGTATGCAGCAGATGGAAGTGTCGAGAAATACAAAGTGAGATTTGTAGCCAGAGGATTCTCACAGGTGGAGGGAATTGATTATGAGGAGACATTTGCTCTTGTAGCCCGATACACTTCCATCCATACTATCATTGCACTAGCTGCATCTATGGGTTGGAGACTACATCAGATGGATGTAAAGACAGCCTTTCTACATCGAGCAGCCAGAGGGATTCGTGATACATGACCGAGACAGACTCACTGGATAGCAGCAAAGCATGTATTGAGATATCTACGAGGCATAATTGGATATGGCCTGAGATATGCCTCCAGTGTAGACATGAGAGTGCAGGGATATGCCGATGCAGATTGGGTAGGGAGCACAGTAGACCGGAAGAGCACACTCGGTTGTTGTTTTACCTTGGGGTCTGCCATGGTTTCATGGTGCAACAGGAAACAGAGCTCTGTGGCCTTGAGTACCGCAAAAGCAGAGTATATAGCATTGAGTGTGGTAGTCCGCAAAGCAGTGTGGCTTCACAAGCTCCTCACAGATTTATTTGATCATGAGATGGATCCTACCATTATTCATTGTGATAACCAGAGTTGTGTGAAGCTCTCTAAGAATCTTGTGTTTCACGATAAATCGAAACACATTGAGATAAAATATCATTATATCAGAGACATGGTGCAGAGGAAAGCAGTACATGTGCAGTACCTTCCTACACATGAGCAGATTGCAGATATCTTCACCAAACTGCTTGCCAAGACGAAGTTCGAGTACTTTCGTGAGAGACTTGGCCTGGTGGAGAATGTCTCCCTAGCTGAGAGGGAGTGTTGATGATTGCAACGTCGTGAGACATCCTCCAGGATACGTTCTCCTCTGTGATTGAGTTGAGTAGACCTGAGAGGGAGCCTAGTGTTGGGCATACCCACGTGATGGGGCATCGTTTTCCTCTGTGTGAGAGTTGAGTCGTCCCCTAATGAATGGGGCATCGTTCTCCTTTGGAGAGTTGATTCATCCCCCAATGGTTGGGTGTGCCCATGTGATGGGTGTATCGTTCTCTTCTGTGTGAGAGTTGAGATGATGTGGTACTCCAGATGATTTTGTTGAGTATTACGTCCATGTGGCTAAGCACAGGTGGACGTGTCCCTACTGGCTGAGCACTAGTGGACATATGGATCCCTTGCTATATTGTCTAAGAGTAAGATTTACCTGTAACCCTAATTATGTTGTAAAGGGTACAGGTCGGCCCCACCATGTAAAGATAATTAATATTGTAATTATTAATTATATTTATTATATTGTTAAGTTGTACAGGTTGGCCTTATTGTGCGAATAGATACATCATTTGATGTGATAAGTTTTGTATAAATAAAGGTGAATCCCCATTAAGGATTACACACTTATCATTGTCTCATCTCATGATTTCAGAAGTTGAGTTCTGAAATTATGAGAACTACAACTCACACTTTTCAAAGAGCTAGCTTTCTCAGTCATAGCAGCACCCTTTTGTGTGCTAGGTTTGGTGGTGGATGGGGGATCTTCTCTTGAGAATATGGCAAAGGATTGTTGGGTTTTCTTCCCTTGTGTAGAAGGGTTTCCCAGGATATTTCTTGTGTTCTTGTGCATAGTTATTCTTCTTGTGATCTTGGTTTACTGCAGCTAGTTATTGTTGTTGTAGTCATTGTGTATGGTTCAAGTAAATGCTAAAATGAAATAAACCTCATGCTTGAGCCAAAACATAACATCTGCAAGAGTAGAGGAGTTTGTGAAGAGCTTTGAGGAGGATTTATGCCTTATTGCATGTATCTCGAGCTCAACTATCACAGATGTTTGGTATGTGGATAGTGGCGCCTCTTGTCATATGACTAGGCGCAAGGAGTTCTTCAATGGCTTGCAGGAGGTGTTGATGAATGCAGCTATGGGAGACATCCTCCAGCTTACCAACCTGTGAGATGTGGAACATAGCAGCTATGTGAAGTCTTTCTCTCAGCTTACAAACCTGAGAGAAAGCCCCTACAAAGGGTTCGTGGGGATAGAGTCAGGAACGTAAAGATGGCCTCCTCCATGACGTGAGTGAGAAGAACTCTAGATGATTATCCGATGTAAGAGCGATCTGTTGAGTTAGGACATGCCTGTGACTGAGCACAAGGTGAACGTGGGAAATCCTAAAAGTGTTGGGCACATCACATGAGAACAGAAATGAACACGATGTGATGGCCTCCTCTGAGCAGCAGCAGAGTTGACGATAAGATTCCAAATGATCCTCATGTTGGTGGCAGTGGGAAAGCAGATCTGTAGAGCAGACGTGCCTGTTGACGAGCACAGGTGAACGTGTGAAGACCTAGTCCATCTGTGTAATGCAGTGAATCAGGTCCATGGCATCCCTATGGATGTGCCCCTAGTGGATGAGCACTAGTGGGTGTATCAGATCCTTTGCTATATATTGTTCAAGAGTCAGACCTACCTGTAACCCTAGTTATTGTGTAAAGGGTACAAGTCGGCCCTACCTTATTGTGTCTAAAGATAAACTGTAAAAGATAATTAATATTAATATTAATAGTAATATTAATATTAATTATTATAATAATAATTAAATAATATAACTAAGTGAGGTCGGCCCTATTGTGCCAATAGACACTTCAGTTGATAGGACAAGTCCAATATAAGTAAGAGGAAATCTTTCATTGTAGACACACACACTTGTGAGTTTTGGAAATTTCGGCAAGTACGTCTCTTTGGCAAAGGTGTGCACCTCTCTTGGGCGCTAGGGTTCTAGGGCTTAAGCACCCTCTTGTGTGCTAAGTCATTCTTGGTGGTGAAAAGTCTTTCTCTTGAAGAATATAGCAAAGGATTTGGTTGGGTTTTTCTCCCTTGTTTGAGAAGGGTTTCCCAGGATATATCTTGTGTACTTGTGCATGGTGTTTCTTCTTGTGATCTTGGTTGCTGCAGCATTCTTGTTTATGGTTAAGACATGATGAAATTAAATGAACTACATGCTTAACCTAGCCTAGTGAAAAATCAACATGGTATCAGAGCATAGGTCTTGAAAGAACCCATTGCAAAAGCATTCTTCACAAGGAAAAGGAAAAACGTCATTGTTATCGTACAAGAAAATTAGGGCTTTTTATTGAAGAAGATTTTCAGCTTCAAAACCATCTAGAAAAATGTGCCCTAACTCAAGGAACTCTTTGGCACCTTCAGCGCACCTTTTCAGTGGGTAGATCTCCCAAAAAGTTAAACCCTAGTTTTCACAAAGAACCAGAAGTACCAGAAAACCAAAAGTACCAGAGTACTAGAAGTACTAGAAAACCAGAAGTACCAGAAAACCAGAAGCACCAGTCCAAAAATCCGTTGGTCAAGTTTGAGGGGGTAAAATTTGGATTTTCATAAATCTGACTGCACCAGCTTATCCCCTGGATCAGAATTTCAAAATTTGAAGTTTGAAAACTTAGGGTTTCCTCATAAAACCCTAAGTTGCAGTTGCAGTTGCACCTTTAGAATCAATTGCAGTTACAATATCAGTTGAGGTATCAGTTGTTGTACCAATTGCAGTCACCCTTGAAGTCTTTTAAGAAGTTGGTAAATATTACCATTGATACCAGATGGTACCACTACCTGCAAATGCTATCAGAGGTATGTACTCACATATGTTTAAATTGTTAAGCTTTAAAGGGTATTTGCAGGAGAAGGGATCTCTTGTCATAGATCCAGAAGGATCTCAAGATTCAACACATTCAGAAGAATAATGCAACCCAGGTTTGATCATTTTGATATGCATCTATTTGTTATGACATTTATTTGATCTAGGTTGCATGTTGAAGCTATGACCATCATACTAACCTTTGGTCAAAATTAAAGTCAAGATATTAGATGGATTAAAGTTGAGATCGTAGAGTTTGTTCTCTAACCCAACCTTCTGTCNGAGGTATGTACTCACATATGTTTAAATTGTTAAGCTTTAAAGGGTATTTGCAGGAGAAGGGATCTCTTGTCATAGATCCAGAAGGATCTCAAGATTCAACACATTCAGAAGAATAATGCAACCCAGGTTTGATCATTCTGATATGCATCTATTTGTTATGACATTTATTTGATCTAGGTTGCATGTTGAAGCTATGACCATCATACTAACCTTTGGTCAAAATTAAAGTCAAGATATTAGATGGATTAAAGTTGAGATCGTAGAGTTTGTTCTCTAACCCAACCTTCTGTCAAGATAGAATATTGTCTTAGTACAAAAGACAGGTTGAAGAAAGCACTTGTTATCTTGAGTGAAGGAGACTTGGAAGAAAAGCAACACACTGGGAGTGAAGACTCCAGGTTTGATTGTTGTAAGTGTCATTCCTCTAACTTATATTTCCAAAGTTTGTTACATTACAAATAGTTGTTGTAGCTGTGATAACAATCCTTAAAATTGTTTTGATTCTAGAGATGTACTCATTATTCTCCTTTAGGAGATATTCTTGTTTTGGTTCCTCTAGTTTTCTTGTTCCAGGTAGGTCAAGAACAAAGGAAGATGCTTATCCTTCAGAGGAAGTCACATTGACTCAGAGGGATTCAAAACTATTTGAGAAAGAGGAAGAATAGAACCATCCTTGAGACAATCAATGCAATAATGCATGATCAAAATCTTTCTATGATTTCATGGGCAGAAGCATGCATGACACAGCATATGTTTAGAACAAGAGTCTTCACCAGAATAGAAGCCTTCACCAGAGTGAAACCTGAGATTGAACACTTCAGGTTATTTGGGTGCCCAGTGTATCTTCATGTACCCAAAGAGAAGAAGTCCAAGCTAGATCCTTTAGAAAGAAAGGATACAGTGAATCTTTAAAGACATTCCAGATCGACATCCCTGGTCAGAGACAGATTGAGACAAGCAGAAACGTTGTCCTTGAAGAAGAGATAGTCTTTCAAAGATCCAGAGCATCTCAGATGGAGATTGACAGTAAGACTATACCTTTTCCCCCTTCAGCGGTTCAGAGGGAGAAAGAAATTATTACAGTTGATCCAGTTGCTCCAGTTGATATGTTCAGTGATATTGCAGCAAGGCATAAAATGCCTACCTAGACTCACTGTGCAAGATGCAAAAAAAAAAAAAAAATCATACAAGCCTCTCAAGGCACCTTTCGAGAAAGTAAAAGAGTTTTTTTTTCAAAGCTATCCTCCAGTCATGAGACACTTCATTGATGATAAGACTCCATGTCTTAGAAAAGCAACAAGAGAACCAGTATGGCCAAATGCCATAACAGAAGAGTACCACTATACTTTAATAGGATGGTGCATAAGATATTATTCAGGGACTAGAAAGAGAAACCTGTGGTAAAGCATGCAGCTAATGAAAGTATCAAGGTAATACAAAACCAGATCTATAGCCAGAGGTTTCTCTCAAACAGAGGGAGTTGTCTATGATGAAACACCTAATCCAGTGAACCAGATACACTTCCATCCATGAGTTGGAAACTATATCAGATAAATGGATTCTTGATAAGTCTGGATTTCATACAAGAGTGTTGGTGATCCAAACTTATATCATTACAGTATGGTTGACGAAAGCCTGGTCCTGATGACCTATTCAGAAAGCATTGATGTTACAAGTAATCCTTGTTTTTTGAATTCGAGATGAAGAATCTGAGTATGATTCACTACTTCTTGGGACAAGAAGTATGACAGATGACCGATAAAATCTTCAGTGACCCAGAAAAGCACATCTGGTTGATGTTCTACCTTGAAGTCTTCCATGGTTTCCTATTGTAGCAAGAAACATAACTCTGTAGCCTTAAGTGCACCAGAGACAGAGTATATATAGCAGTAAGTGTGCGAAGCAATGTGGCTTCACATACTTCCGGTAGATTTACTTGACCATGAGATGAATCCTATGTCGATGACAGAGAGCCATATATAAAGCTCCTTAAAGAATCCAGTGCTTCCTAATGGACTGACACACAGAGAGATAAAATTTTCTTATGTCAGAGATATGATGCAGAAGAAAATTGTATACTTGCAGCACCTTTTCTACACCTGAGCAGACTGCAAACATTTACTTGGTGAAGAACTCCTTCTGAGTTAAGAGGGAGTATGGATGACCTTAGCCAAAAACAAAACTCAGAGTACAACGGTAGGAGACTTGGCTTGACGAAGAATGCCTCCCTAGCTGAGAGGGAGTGTTGATGAATGCAGCTATGGGAGACATCCTCCAACTTACAAACCTGTGAGATGTGGAACATAGCAGCTATGCGAAGTCTTTCCCTCAGCTTACAAACCTGAGAGAAAGCCCCTACGAAGGGTTCGTGATTCCTGCCCGGGACAGTGTCAGGAACGTAAAGATGGCCTCCTCCATGACGTGAGTGAGAAGAACTCCAGATGATTATCCAATGTAAGAGAGATCTATTGAGTTAGGACGTGCATGTGGTTGAGCACAAGGTGAACATGGGAAATCCCAAAAGTGTTGGGCACATCATCATGAGAACAGAAATGAAGATGATGTGATGGTCTCCTCTGAGCAACAGCAGAGTTGACGAGAAGACTCCAGATGATCCTCCTGTTGGTGGCAGTGGGAAAGCAAATCTGTAGAGCGGACGTGCCTGTGGACGAGCACAGGTGAACGTGTGAAGACCTGGTCCATCTGTGTAATGCAATAAATCAGGTCCATGGCATCCCTATGGATGTGCCCCTAGTGGATGAGCACTAGTGGGTGTATCAGATCCTTTGCTATATATTGTTCAAGAGTCAAACCTACATGTAACCCTAGTTATTGTGTAAAGGGTACAGGTCGGCCCTACCTTATTGTGTCTAAAGATAAACTGTAAAAGAT
>JASDQU010103634.1:188273-213301 GCA_032191745.1 Picea mariana
GCGCACCTCTCTTGGGCGCTAGGGTTCTAGGGCTTAAGCACCCTCTTGTGTGCTAAGTCATTCTTGGTGGTGAAAAGTCTTTCTCTTGAAGAGTATAGCAAAGGATTTGGCTAGGTTTTTCTCCCTTGTTTGAGAAGCGTTTCCCAAGATATATCTTGTGTACTTGTGCATGGTGTTTCTTCTTGTGATCTTGGTTGCTGCAACATTCTTGTTTATGGTTAAGACATGATGAAATTAAATGAACTACATGCTTAACCTAGCCTAGTGAAAAATCAACAGGAGGGAGGCATTGTTGAGATTTGGGTACCTTAGAAAGTGGTCCCCTTGTGTTTGTGAGTCTCTAAACACAAAGGGGGGGGATATTACCATTATTACTTTACTTTATGTTCTAATTTCACTTTGACTTGGGAGATTTAAGTCAAAAGTGAAATATGTCACTTAAGTCATAAAGTGACAATTAATTCACTTTGTGGATGAATTAATAGGCATAAAGCAAACTAAGGAAACTTGAGAAAGTGGGTTTTCTAAGTGAGATTTTTGGATTAAATCTCACCCATTGATTAAACATGGCTAGAATGAATCTAGGCCATTGGTCTTTTAGGTTTGGCCAAAGAGAGGCTAAAGGAGGGAAAAGGGTAAGGATGAGGCTCATTGTTCACTTGCTCACTTGAGAGATTTAGGTGAGGAGAAAAAGGTGTGAAGACAAGAGAGGTTGAGGGTTTGGAGGCTTGGGCGCAAGGCTAGGAGAGGGTGCACACTAGGAGGGTGCGGATCAAGCTTGGTAGGTGCGCATTAGAGTGTGGGAGCCTTCATTTGGAGGGTGGCTTGTTGCAGTGGGGGCGCAACCCAAGCACAAAGGGGTTGCACATATCTTGTAGAGAGAATGGAACTTCAAGAGGACGCAACACATCATCTAGCAGGCACATATGAGAGAGGGCTCATTCTTCAAGGGCTAGCAGGCACAAGATTCAAGGGACTCCATTACAAGCTTGAGGACAAGCTTGGATTATATCAAGTTCCTTGTGCATTTACTTGTTGTAAATTTTGCTTTGAGATCTCCATATATATATATCTATTTCTCAAATTGGTTTTCCCCGGGGGGGGTTTATCCAGGGTCATGTTGACCAAAAATACCTGTGCTCGTTTTTCATGTATGCTTAGTATTTAAATCAGCGGTAGGGGCTTGTTAAGATCCTAGAGGAGTGCTATCTATTTTGAGGTTTGCATCTACTAATATTGGGTCACTAAAACTACTTGCAAGGGCACCTTAAAAGAGCATATATCCATCAATTGAGAGAAGATTTCTTGGCAGATTTGAACAGACCTGTTTGTTGTCTTAAAAAAGCAGCAAGGACATATTTGGTTGATGAAACTGTAATGTCCCTTTCCAAATAGGAGCTCCAGAGAGGAGGCTTAATGCTCTAAACTGCCCCGTTAAACTATAGCCAGAGCCAAAGAGAGGTAAACAGGGTTACTAGAGGTCACTCCAGTCACAGGTGTTATATTCGGAAAGTGACATTGAGCTAAAAAGGGTTAAAAGCACTTTTAAGTCATTATGAGCTAAAAATAGAAGTCAACAGTGAATTAGGGTTTCAGCAGTGATTTAGGGTTTTGGAATTCAACAGTGAATTAGGGTTTCAGCATGATTTAGGGTTTTGGAAAGCTATAAAGGAAGGGTCAGCGACCTAAATCATCATTATGCAAATTATGACTTGTCATTGAGGCGAAGAGGCGCATCTCAGGAGAGATAGTTCAGTAGATTCCAGGAGGAAGACACCAGTGGTTGATTTCGGTGTTGAGAGACACACCCTAGTCACCGGGAAGATCATTCAGGTCTTCCATCATTCTTCAGCAGCAGTTACACAGTGTTCAGCAGCAAGGGCGCATTCATCCAGAGTGAGGGCGCAGCTTCTGAGAGGGTTTTTAGTCGACTTATCCCATCCAGGGAGAATTCCGAGATTTCCCTCCGACCCATTTGAGAGGAGGGCAAGGCACATCTTGTGAAGAAACCTAGCTGTAACCTAAGAAAGACAATTTCAGAAAATTATTTTAATGTGCTAAGTAAATTTTTGAGTGATATATTGTGAAGATTTTTGGTTCATCTTGTTGGGTTTTAGTGTAGTGGATTCACAGCAATCTAAAGTTTTTTTTCTTTTGGTGAACAACTTCAACAGTGTTTGCCATTTCATGTTTAAAATCAGTGGGCATAGATAGCATTGGGCACCTTAAATGATTCACTTAGCTGCCAGCATCGAACAGCTTGTTCCTCTTCTAACTTTCAATCAAGTGGAGTTGGCTATTATACCAGGTTCTTCTTGTGTATTTCTTTGTTTCTATTTTACCTTATGACTCCATAATAAAATTTCCTCTCAAACTGGTTTTCCCCATGGGGGTTTTTCCAATGTCATGTTGACCAAAAACACTTGTGTTCATTTGTCATGGTTTGCTTATTTACTTATCAGCTGTAGGTGTTAAAGATCCTAGAGGTGGGTTTTCTGTTTTAAGGTATTTGTATGTGCTAATAATGGACAGCATAAATTCCTAAATAAACAAATGCAAACAGTAGCCTTAAAAGGGCATTAAACCATTCAATAAAGGGCAGATTCTGTCGACCGCCCATTTAGCACTGGTGGTCAACTCATGTGCCATGATGCGATGCATTGTCAGATGCAGTATGGTTGAAGACCTTTGGTTCTACAGGGCTGTGTTTGGCCCAGCACTTATTTTCGTAATTGGAATTTCCGCACCCCTGCGTGGGTTAATAATGTAATAGGTCTGCATGAGTCATGTCTAGGTCAGTTACCTTGGGATCGGTTCATTGGGAGAGTTCCTTTCACCGAGGGTTTTTTATCCTCGGGATATCAGTGGGTTTTTCAGCCTTACTGATTTCCCTTGAGTTTTTCCCTCACACTTTGCATATGTCCTCCAAAGTGGTGAACGGTGTTCTAGTGGGCTTATGTTTTGGTAACTATATAGGGAATTCATTGTAAATGACCATGCAAGACATCATAGAAAGTTTCGCGGAATTCCGTCGAGTCTAGATTAGTTTTTTTAATTAATTAATTTTTAATTAAATTTCCCTAAGTTTGGAGGTTTAATTATTTAATTAATTAATTATTTTTGAGCAATAATTGTAAAAACTGGATCCTTGGACTTTTGATAGGGGTATTTGTGCTCAAAAGAAATGGAATAGCACCCCCTACATCCATGGACCAAGTTTCAACTCAGTCGGACAACTTTAGCCATGGGTTAGTCCACCCGGAGTGTCAGTCAGTCTAAAACAGCAATTTTAATTGCTAAAGTCCAAACATGGCAAAAATGTAAAAAATGTAATAATGAGTTAGATGATGTGAAATGTTGAAATGATGGATAGAGAGAGCCTCCCTAAGAATAACATAACCCTCCCAACCTTTTCCAACCTATTATAACCCCTTTCCCACCTTCTACACTCAAAAATCTTCTTCAATACTCTTCATAATAGTTGTGTTTAATTCTTTTAAACTTTGGAATTTGTTGATGAAGTAATGTATTGATGATGATCTCGTATTGTTGATGTGATGCTTTGATATCCTGCACAAACACAAATTGATAAATGGTTAACTTGTTATTGTAATCTATCATCCTTTGTAAATCTTGTAAGTAGTTGTATATGGTATTCTTTTATTGAGTTATTCTTTCTTGTAAAATTGTAACTTGTAATCTTTTGTAAAGAAACACCCTTTAACATAGTTGACCCCTTGCCCAATTTCTAGGCACTAGTCTTAGTTGACCTAGGGAAAAGGCTTGTTTTTCATGCTAACCCTTGCACATTGCATGATTGCCTTAGCATCTTAGGATTAGAATCCCCTCTAACCTTAACAAATTAAAATTAACTCCTAGAACCTAACTCTAATACACTTAGTAACTAAGGTCTACCCCTTTTGGCTTCCCTAGGAGTAAGCCTAGACGGAAGAGGTTCCGGTCAAAGTGACAGCGTGGGCTGTGAACCTAGGCATTGTGCCTCCGAGGACACACTAAGTGAGCCGGACTTAGCTCACGTTGGCAAGTGTGTATAAGGACGGCAACAGATTCAAAGGGAGAAAAACAAACATGTTTGTTGTCCTAAAAAAAGCAAGAAAACAGTCCTAAAAGTTACCTTGAAAACTGTGCCTAAACAGGTCAAGGACAGACCTGTTGGGCAGCTGTTAAGAACCTCAAAATTCTTCATGGTATCAGAACCTAAGGGCAACTGATTTGGCTGATATAGTGGCAAACAGTTGGCAGATTTTTCACTTGTTTGGAAGCTTCATTTTCACACTTGCGTTTTGTGTGTTGGAGCCAGATTTTTACTTCGCCTCACAGCAGTTAGCATCAGTATTGTTTGGTCAGAGTAGCATCAGTTTTTAGCATCAAATGGCAACCATGTTGGTGGCAGGTTTGAGCGTGGAGGATAGGCTAGTGGGCGCTAATAATTGGTCTCCGTGGAAGGCCAGGATAGTCTTGATCTTGGAGGAACTTGAACTATGGGATATTGTGGAGAATCTCGTAGTACCTCCTACAGATGCAGTGCTCATGGATGAGTTTCGGAAGAGGAACATCATGGCCAAGAGGACTATCCTTGTTGCGGTCAAGGACCATATCATTCCTCACATTTATGGTAAAGAGTTTTCATTTCGAATGTCACAGTCATTATGCGGTCTTTACCAGAGTCCTAACCAGAACTAAAAGATGGTGCTCTAGGAGAAGTTACGAGGCACCAAGATGACAAACACTGATTCAGTGACATCATTCCTCACGAGATTTTCTCAAATTCATGATGAGTTGGTAGCAGTTGGTGAGATAGTAGATCCCTCTAAGTTGGTGAGGACGGCCTTAAATGGCTTTTCCAAACCTTGGGAGAGTTTTGTACGAGGAATCATGGCGATAGAGCATATGCCCAGTTGGGAGAGGCTCTGGGATGACTTTGTGCAAGAGAAGCTTAGAATTGGCTCCGGATCCACTAGTCAACAACATGGTGAGGATGGTGATGAGGATCTTACTCTTTTGGCAAAGGGCAAGAAGAAGACCAAGCAAGGGCCCAAGGGTGGGTCCAAGTAGCAGCAGCAGAGAGGAGATGAGCAACAGAAGGATATGAGCAAAGTAAAACACTTTGCTTCTAACCAGTCGGGGCACTATGTTGGACAGTGTCCCAACATGAAGTAGAAGAAGTAGGGTGGTACTGCAGCGACAACAGCGGAGGACGGGTTTGCCTATCAGTTTGAGAGGGAGTGTTCCTTGATATTTTGTTGTTCGACAGTTGAGTCACCATCCAACGTCTAGTACATTGACAGTGGAGCATCGAGTCACATGTCAGATCTGAGAGAGCAATTCACTGATCTCAGAGATCCAAAGAACATGTTGGAGATAGTGCTTGGAGACGACACCATAGTCAGAGCGGTCAGGCATGGAACGGTTTCCTTTCAGAGGGAGTTGATGTCACCCTTGGTGTTCAAGGATGTATTGTATGTTCCTAGGTTGAAGAAGAATATCATTTCAGTTTCCTCCATTCAAGATAGGGGGTTTGAGGTGTCCTTCAGAGGGACAGAGATCCTCATTCACCCTAAGGGGTCCAGTATCACTTCTGGCAGAGTGATTGGGACAAGAGAGGGGAACCTGTATAGATTGCTTTTTCAACCCTTGTATGCTTTGGCGAGTAGCAGCAGCAGCAGTCAGTTGTGTGAGCTATGGCATCGAAGGATGGCTCATTTGCATCATGGAGCTCTGAGATCACTGAGAGAGATTGTGGCAGGCTTGCCACAGTTCAGCATTGAGCATCATGAGGTATGCATAAGGTGTGCTCTTGTGAAGTACACCAACACTAGCTTTCCCAACAGTGACAGTAGATCAGCTGGGGTACTAGACTTGATACACATAGATGTGTGTGGGCCCATGTCACAAGTTTCCTTGGGTGGTTGTGATTATTATGTTACTTTCATTGATGACCACTCCAGGAAGACTTGGATCTATTTCCTAAAGACCAAGAGTGAGGTCTTCTCCAAGAGTTCAAAGCTCTTGTGGAGAACCAGACAGGAAAGAAGATCAAGGTTTTGCGGTCAGACAATGGAGCTGAGTATACCTCCACTGAGTTTGCAGATTTTTGTACCCAGTAGAGTATCAGAAGGCAGTTGATCGTTCCTTCCAACCCCCAGCAGAATGGGGTTGCAAAGTGGAAGAACAGGGCCATGGTTGGTGCAGCGAGATCAATGATGCATGATCAAGCACTGCCATTCTACTTATGGGCAAAGGCTTGTAGTACTGTAGTATATCTACAGAACAGAAGTCCGCATAGAGCTTTGGGGAGGAAGACTCATGAGGAGGCCTTGACTGGGAGTAGGCCTAATGTTGAGCGCCTACGCATATTTTGGTGTTTGACGTTCTCTCATGTCCTCTCAAACAAGAGGACAAAGCTAGAACCCACGACAAAGAAGGGGATATTAGTTGGATACTCAAAGGTTCTAAGGCCTACAGGATCTACCTTTCAGCCTAAGTTGCACGAAACGGGGAAACGATTATGAGTTTCCGAAACCGAGACGATACGAAACAGGCCCTCAAAAAATGGAAACGTCGAGGGAAACGCTGGGGGAAACATTGTATATAAAAAAATTATAAATTATATATATATATATATATATATATATATAGTTTTTTAAAAAATAAAGCATTATATTGCAAGAAAAACATAATGATACACATAAATGACATTTTAGAAGGAAAACCATGTCCATATTAACTCCCATAGATGATGAATATCATTCATTACATGATGCAAGTAGCAAAATCCAAAATTAGCCTTTATAGATGAGGCTTTACATCCAAAATCAGCCTTTATAAATGAGGTTGTATGTGCTAAAAATGAAAAAAAACATGAGCTAAAGGCAACTACAATTACATATCATATTGATCCTCATCCTCATCATCAAAAATAGAACAAGATGCATGTTCAGCAGAACTTGAGCCTCGATGGGAAGAAGAGGCAACTTGAATTCCACTTCCACTTGCATCATCAACAATATCAAGAGCAGAAAGAGAGAGCTCTAAGTCAGGGTTTTCTGCATCTACATCCCACTCTTTATGAGGTCCACTTGTATATTCTTCACCCTTGCGAGACACAAGGCGAAGGTTTGAATAAACATATACAAGATCCTCGGCCTTCTACGATCCAACTTGTTGCACTTCACTGAATGAATGAAACCATAGGTGCTCCAATTCCTTTCTGTTGATGAAGGGCTTGCCACTTGTGATAGAATACGAGTCGCAAGGCTTTACAAATATACACCATTTTCCCCATGACAAGTCCACCATTTAATCGGGTTCATGGTGCTTCTCTCCTCCAAAGCTGAGATGTCTGCAAAATCCTCTAATTCAGCAACAAAACAAGCAAATTCCTCCCTCACCTTTGTTTGCTAAGAAGATGGAAACAACCTCTGGAAGGCGTTTTTCACTCCTGTGGCCACCTCCTTGTCCTTTTGTGGGGCCTTCCTCTTCCCATTGCTTAGAGCAATGAACTCCTCATCATAAAATTTGGGATTTAGAGCATGTGCCAAAGTGTGCAATGTAGTGTTAAATCCATTCCACCTAGTAACAATGATGGACCTCACACGCTCAACAAAGTCAACCTCGACAAAAAACAAAGTGGGAGCCTTATGTGTAATAATTTCCACGGTTTTCTCAACCATGGTATCCATGCCATCATAAATCTCTCACAGGAAAGGTTTGTCTGTGTCTGCATCTCGGAGAAGCTCAAATGCTGGTGAAGTAAACTTGAGCAAGAATTCTACCTTCCTCCACCAATCCTCATCAATCAACACCCTCCGCACCATACTTCCTCTCTCTGAATCTAACTGTCTCCACTCAGCCCAAGTCACACCCACCACCGTACTCATCAATGCACTTTTGACCTCAACAAGGCGGCGCAACATGATGAAGTTTGAGGCATATCTGGTCTCGACAACTTTGAGCAACTCCAATTTGGAGTATTCTCGATACATTGCTTGAGACTGGTGGTGGTTGGTGATGAATTTAATGATCTCCCTAGCTTGCCTTGTGACCTCCTTAATCCATTCAGTTTTTGCCTCAATCTATTCTAAAATGAGATTTAAATTATGGACAATGCAAGGAGTCCAAAAAATATGATTATATCTACTCTCAACAATCAAGCCTGCAGCTTTGCAAACGGGTGCATTATCTGTGATAACTTGCACCACATTTGTTGGCCCTACTTGTTCAATAGCAGAAATTAAAATATCAGCAATGAATTTGCTATCTTTTACCTCGCCAGAACAATCTTCTGCTCTCAAGAACATCGCTCTTGTTGGTGATGATGCAATAACATTGATCAAGGGCCTCCACTTTGTATCAGTCCATCCATCAAAGATAATGGAAACCCATGTGTTGGTCCATGAGCTGCGAACTAGTTTGAGAATATCATGAATCAATTACCTCTCTTTCAATAAAGGGCAGCAACACTGTTCTGAGTTTTTCATAGTTTGGGCCCTTGAAACCTTAAGGAGCCTCGTTAATTGCCTTCACCATATCCTTCCAATTAGGGGACCGAACCACATTAAATGGGATGCCACATGCAAATATGGTCCTTGCCACTCTTGACTTTGTTTCTTCTCTCTTTTGGTTGTTGAACATCTTCATCAATTTGTTGTCTGAAGCTGCACATCGTCCTCCAGGGCCTTTGGATATCTCGTTTTCTACCTCTAGTGCCCTCCTCTTCCTTGCTTCGTGAACAATCCTTGGCTCATTGCTAACACCCAAGGAAGGAGGATGCTTGCTACTGCCATGCATAGCAATCTTTGCTCTATTATCCTTAATTTTTTGAGCATCATCATGCTCTTTATGGAATCTATCCCTCACCTGTAGATCAAGAGTATGTGGACAACCTTCAATACCCTTCCCTTCATGCAAAATGTGAGCCTTGACTCTTGTGTAAGAGCCCTTGAAGGACTTATCCTTCTTGCATAAATTGCACTTCCATTCCCATGAACCTCCACCGGCACCCATAGCCTTGACCTTGGTAACATGCCTCCAAAGAGGATAGTATTCCTGCTGCCTGCTTACTTCAGCAGCTCTAGGAGTAGATGAAACAACACTTTGAGAAGCCATGAATGTTGCAAGAAAAGAAGAAAATCTGCTCACCAAACAAAACAGAAAATTGTATATTGCAAACCAAGAGAAAAAAAAGATCTCCTAACTTGCTAAGCAAACATAAAATAAATCTACTCACCAAATAGAAAAGAAATTTGTTCACTAAAACCACACACAATCTCCTTCTTGTTGTTGTAGGAAGCTCCTCTTTCTATTGAAAGTTTGAGGAATGAGTGAAGCAAGTGGTTTCTTATAGCAAAGGAAGCAGATTTAGGGTTTTGGTTTTCATCTAGAAGTTTCTTTTTTTAATTAAAACAAAAGACAAAAAATCATCTTTATTCTCTTTGGAGAAGGTAAAAAAATCCTTAACTAAAACTAAATGGAATTTTGGGGGCCCCACAACCCCCTTTTTTTGCCTAATTCATCTTTAAAATCCGCCAAAACTCGGTCGTACAGGCACGATACGGTCGAGAAACGTCGTCAGTCGTGTCGTACGGCGTTTCCCTTTCGTGAAACGTCGTACGGTACGGCCGGCAGCATTTCCCGGTCGTACTGTACCCGTTTCAACGTTTTGTACCATACCGAGCCAAGAAACAGGGGGGGTAGGGGCGTTTCCTGCAACTTAGTTTTCGGCACAGAGGAGAGTGGTGGTGAGGAGAAATGTCAGATTCGAGGATAGAGCCTTAGGGAGATCTCTTGAGTTGAGAGATAGAGTTGAGGAGGTCCCACAGATGTAGAGTGAGGCATCGCAGGGGACACAGCCTCAGGTATCAAGTACACCTAGTTCAGGGGTGACTAGTCCACCCGGGACAGCTTCAGGTTCACAATAGCCAAGTATACAGACAGTTGATGCAGTTGCTTCAGGGTCATAGACTACTTTGCAGAAATATGTGCATGAGACTCAGGGGCATGAGAAGACTACTCCACAAGAGCTTACCTCACGGAAGAAGAAACCGAGATGGTTTCAAGAGACCCTGAAGGAAGCCAAGGAGTATGTTGGAGAGCCTCAAAGGTTGCTACGAGAGAGAAAATCCCCAAAGAGGTTTGGGTCCCACTTGGCTATGGTGATGAGCAGATCAGATTCTGAGCCCACTACTAATGAGCAGGGTGTTGAGAATCTCACCGAGTCCTTGCCAAGGGGCAAGAATGTCTACTTCAGGGACAAGTTGGGAGTGGTGAGTAACACTTTCCTCGATAAGAGTGAGTGTCGAGTTTTGGGTACCTTGGAAAGTGGTCCCCTTGAGTTATTGAGTGTCCAACTCAAAGGGGGAAATATTTGACCCTCACCACTTTACTTTATGTTATAAAGTCACTTTGACGTTATAACATCATTAATGACAAAGTAATTTAAGTTATAAAGTCACTTTCATTTTATAATGTCATTAATGAAGGAAAAGTGACTTAGGAGACTTAAGTCATTTTTGAGATTTAATCTCAACCATTGATTGGAGGTTTGGCATAAGATCTAATCTTGGCCATTAGTTTTCTAGGTTAGCCTAAGGATGAGGCTAAAGGAAGCAAAAGGACAAAAGAGGCATTCACTTGTTCACTTGAGTGTTTTGGGTGAAGGAGGAGAGGAGAAGAGAGAACTTGGAGAAGAGGGGCACACCATTGAAGAGGGGCGCTCAAGCTTTGAGGTTGAGCATTCTTGTGAGGGCTTGCGTATATGCTTGAGTAAGTGTGCACTAGAGGTAAGTGCACATCAAGCTTGTGAGAGGGGCGCACAAAGGAGTTGAGGAGGGCGCACTCATTTACTACACGAGCACAAACTTCAAGGTTAGCAGGCAAGAGGTAAAGGGGGCACAAAGCTCCATCTAGCAAGCACAAAGGAAGAGGGGCGCATTCTCTTGGAGGGGCCCACATTTCAAAAAGAACTCCAAAGCCAAGCTCAAGTGGAGTTGGCTATTGTACCAGGTTCTTCTTGTGTATTTCTTTGTTGCTATTTTACCTTAAGACTCCATAACAAAATTTCCTCTCAAACTAGTTGTCCCCATGGGGGTTTTTCCAAGGTCATATTGACCAAAAACACTTGTGTTCATTTGTCATGGTTTTCTTATTTACTTATCAGTTGTAGCTGTTAAAGATCCTAGAGGTGAGTTTTCTGTTTTAAGGTATTTGTATGTGCTAATCATGCACAGCATAAATTCCTAAATAAACACATGCAAACAGCAGCCTTAAAAGGGGATTAAACCATTCAGTTAAGGGCAAATTCAAAGGGAGAAAAACAGACATGTTTGTTTTCCTAAACACAGCAAGAAAACAGTCCTAAAAGTTACCTTGAAAACGATGCCTAAACAGGTCAAGGACAGACCTGTTAGGAAGCTCTTAAGAACCTCAAAATTCTTCATGGTATCAGAGCCTAAGGGCACATGATTTGGCCGATATAGTGGCAAACAGTTGGCAGATTTTTCACTTGTTTGGAAGCTTCATTTTCACACTTGAGTTTTGTGTGTTGGAGCCAGATTTTGACTTCACCTCACAGCAGTTAACATCAGTATTGTTTGGTCAAAGTAGCATCAGATGGCAGCCATGTTGGTGGCAGGTTTGAGGGTGGAGGATAGGCTAGCGGGGGCTAGTAATTGGTCTCCGTGGAAGGCCAAGATGGTATTGATCTTGGAGGAACTTGAGCTATGGGATATTGTGAAGAATCCCGTAGTACCTCCAATAGATGCAGTGCTCATGGCTGAGTTACGAAAGAGGAACATCAGGGCCAAGAGGACTATCCTTGATGCGGTCAAGGACCATATCATTACTCACATTTCTGGTAAAGAGTTTGCATTTCAGATGTGGCAGTCATTATGCTGTCTTTACTAGAGTCTAAGCCAAAACCAGAAGATGGTGCTCCAAGAGAAGTTAAGGGGCACCAAGATGACAAAGACTGATTCAGTGACATCATTCCTCACAAGATTTACTCAGATTCGTGATAAGTTGGCAGCGGTTGGCGAGATAGTAGATCCCTCTGAGTTGGTGAGGACAGCCTTAAATGGTTTTTCCAAACCTTGGGAGAGTTTTGTACGAGGCATCGTGGCGAGAGCATATGCCTAGTTGGGAGAGGCTCTAGGATGACTTTGTGCAGAAGGGGCTTAGAGTTGGCTCTAGATCCACCAGTCAACAGCATGGTGAGGATGGTGATGAGGATCGTTCTCTTTTGGCAAAGGGAAAGAAGAAGACCAAGCAGGGGCCTAAGGGTGGGGCCAAGCAGCAGCAGTAGAGAGGAGGTGAGCAGTAGAAGGATATGAGCAAAGTGAAATGTTTTGCTTGTAACTAGTTAGGGCACTATCTTGGACAGTGTCCCAACAGGAAGAAGAAGAAGCAGGGTGGTACTGCTGCAACAGCAGAGGAGGACAAGTTTGTCTCTCAGTCTAAGAGGGAGTGTTTCTTGATAGTTTGTTGTTCGACAGTTGAGTCACCATCCAACGTCTGGTACATTGACAATGGAGCATTGAGTCACATGTTAGGTGTGAGAAAGCACTTCACTAATCTCATAGATTTTTCTTCTTCTGAATATGATTTTTCTTTCTGATTGTCTTCATTTTTTGTATTAGTAGACTTTGTATCCATGGCCATGGAGGGGAGTTCTTCTTTGTTAATATTAGAAACATATCCATCACTTTCTTCTTTTTCAAAGAACGGAGCCCTAATTGTGGAGAAACCTTCTTGACTAGCCACGTGTTCTCCTGAGATCTTCCTTCCAATGGTTAGACTTGCTCTGACTCCAATTGTTAAACTTATGCTTATACTGAGAGGGGGGGGTGAATCAGTATAAGATACTTTGTACTTTAAATGAGCATCCATCAATCATTCATTAACTTTAAAACAGTAAATGCATGTAAACTCAAATCACAGAACACAGAGTTTAATTTGGAAACCCTTGTGGGAGAAAACCACAAAGACTTATCTTTATAAATGTTTGTAGGCACCAACCTACTATTACAAATCTTGTAGGCATCAACCTACTAGAGACACCAATCTCTTAAGTTGAGCACCAACTTAGCAAGATATTGTGTATTCACCAACCTACTAGAGACACCAATCTCTTCAGTTGAGCACCAACTCAGTAATATATTGTGTAGGCACCAACCTACTGGAGACACCAATCTCCTCAACTAAACAGCAACTCAGTAAGACCTGTATAGGTACCAATCCAAGATCTTCATACACAGAGTACTTCTGACTTCACCTGCATGCTTCATACTTCATGCATTTCACAACATCATCATACCCTTAACTTTCGTGCTCCGGTGCCTCTCCTTGATTCATACCCCAAACATAGCTTCAAACCCTAGTCAAATTTAGACTCCATGCCCTAGCAAACCTCATAGCATCATTCCCATAATATAAATCCAGACTGCAGCATCACAACCTCAAAATAGTGCACTTTGCAGCATCATAGACCTTAGTCCTTCATAGCACACCCTCAAAACTTCAAGAAAACTCCTCTATATCTTTCTCATTTTATGGGAGTTGCTTTTGCAGTCCTACATTGTATTCACACTGGATGTATCCTTTAGTCCCATTGACCTACTTTTGTGGTCATTCATTGGACATTACTAAAATTATCTTATCTTATCTTATCCTATCCTATCTTGTGCACCTTTAGACCCAAAGAATACTCCCTAGCTCCTCTTGCACACCTCAAATCTCTTATGCGCACGTGTGCTTGCTCTTCTTGGATGCTCTTCAAATGCGCACATCTATCCTATACTTATAGTGTTTTTGCGTTCACTTATGGGGCCGACTTGTATAGCTGGTTGAGCCAACCTGTACTTTTTGGCTGGGTCGACCTAACGAAATCTTTCATATCTTCTCATTCCTATGGAGTTAGAGGGAGTGCCATATATCGTTAGAAAGGTCTTGGAATAAGTTTTTCAACCATATATCATATGCTCCCATTTGAGCTAGGTCTTAAGAGTAAAAAGGCCTTCAAAGATAGGGTATCCAAACTGAGCATCAAAATCCAACAACAATATTTCCAACAATCTCCATCTTGTAATCTTTTTCTTGGACATCTCTAGTCTCCCCCTGTCTTTGACATCAATGACAACAATATTTCCAACAAAATTCAACCTTAGGGATGATCTGAAATATTAATTTAGAGCAACGAACAACAAACAATACTTCACTTCACTTCAACCCAACACACAAGGCAGTGTTACCAATCCAACTAGCACTTGAGATTAAAGTCCAAGATAGGTGCTAGCCAAATGGCAACTGAAGAGGGTAAACAATGTTACCACACTTCCCTCTTCTCACCTTAGGCCGGTTCTCCTCCAACACAGCGGGAGTATCCCTAGATTAGGATTGCTAAAGCTAGGTAACGGGGGCTCAAGGTGAAATGAAGAGTTAGCTTTAACAAAGCATAACTTATACCATAGTAAAAATAGGGTAATGGAGGACCAAGACCAATGCCTATCCAAGTTGGGAAAATGGAGTCACTAAGGGAATCAAGAGGGCTGCAAATGGATGACAAATTGGTCTAGCTATTGCTATTACAAGCATGCAAAAAACTAAAGCTGAGGCAGATTTATACGGCTGGAATTATATGACAGGCCCCTTCCAAAGGTGACCTTGTATGCACATGCAAATCAATAAGATGTGATCCTAACACTAGCTGAAAATCGACATGCAACCCTTCACTGAAGTGGCATAACATAGAAGCATCAACTAGAAAGAGAAAACAACAAGAATTTTCTAGGGAATTCACCTCATCCAAAATTCTTATTTGAGAGACATGATTGTCGCATGCTCAAAACCCTTAATGTAGCAGAATTAAATTAGCATTCCAGCAACATAAACCAAGTAATAAAAGGATAGGCAGCCACACATAAGAAACCCTTAATTTTTTATTGCTTTGATTAGATATTTAATGAAGCTCAAGAGAGAAGTTCTCCCACAAATCCGACCATGACTACTAATGGAGAGAGCCACTCTTTAAATAGAGTTGAGCTCCATCTCCTTATACAGTAAGATAATAATTGTTTTCCCAGATCCACTAATCTCTCCAAGAAAAATGATAAAATAAACATGGAGATTTCCACGAAAGGATCCAACCTTCTCCCATGTGGCCTACAAGAAAGGCTCCAAATCCTATGAACAAGAGCCCCGATGTCTTTGAGTCCAAGTGAGAAACATCGAACTTGAACACAGAAAAGTTGAGCACATCCAATGTCTAACCAAATGAGATTGAAGTGATAATAGGGTAACGATCAAAACTCACTAGACTCAGAACCACATCAAATTTTCTTGGTCGTCCTAAAAAGAAGTGCTAAGTGGGGCCATGAGATTTGTCCAATATGGTTTGTACCTTATCCCTTTATTGCCATTTGTTACACCAAATGAACCATCCTCCATAGTCCAATCCCTTCTTCTTCTAGTTAGAATCAAAAACCTAAAGAGAGGCTTTGCACATGTGCCAAGGCTGATTCTCTACAAGAGGTATAACTGACCGAAATCCACCTTCTCTATCCCCAATACATTCCACTACATTAGAATCCCCTCCCAACAGCCACTCAACCTCTCGAAGAGAAGAGGCAAGCCAATCCCAAACAGTACATCTATAGATGCTTGGATTAGGGGCATAAACGAAACAAAAACCAACCTATCACTCAAAAGCAATGTTACCCATACACAGCTATTTTTAGGATCAAAGCCATGATCCACCACAAAACTCCGAAGAGAGTGGGAAATATCATGAACTACACCACCTTCCCTTTGCTCATGATCTGTGACCCAAAATGGATCATTCTAGTAATAGTTCATATGACATCTCAATTCAAAACTGACAAATTTGACCTCTTAAAAGAACGTTGCATTGGACTTGACATCCTTAAGACTCCTCTCATGAGTTGGTTACAACAAGGGATAGTCATCCCTCTCACATTCAAAGAAAATAGGGAAAACTTCATTCAAGAGGAATCTCCTTCATTAGGCTACCAAACCTATTGTCCATGACAAAATCACCAAGCATAACATTGTGATAGAAAGAAGGTTATTTAGTAGTGCCCTTGGAGGATTTTGGACATGCATTAAAATAATTCTCCTTTTCATATTTCTTGGGGGGGTGGAGGAGTCAATATAAACTCCTTTCTCTTATTGTATTTTGTTTACCAACCATCATATGTATCCATAGACTAGGTAGAGTTTGAGATCACCCTGAGGGTATCCTTTCACTGAAGTGTTGGGCCCTCCTAAAATTGAGACACTAAAGTAGTACCAGCTGAGGAGGTGTTAACCCCTAGATTTTCACCCTTGAAAATATTGCAGGTTAAGAGCCAACATGCACTATTTTGGTTGGCATTCTAAGATTCTCCCATAGTTTAGCACTTGTGTTGAGCAAGAGGTTGGTTCCTGTTAAAGGCAAGTATATGATCGGTACAAGGTTATTTTATTCAGAGTTAGAGTTAGCCTGTGTTCCTTTGCATTTTGAGAGAGATGTCTACATACTGCATGTGTTGCTACTTTTTAGGAGCCACGTTTTGAGTGGGTCTCATGACAGTTTGGAGCATTTATGAGCATACAGGGATGATCTTTGCATGATTCTAGGCCCGATAGCACTTTTTCGGGCAACAAGCATGAGATTTCTATTTTTAGCAATTTGAGTTGCAGGCCCCGGATCCAGATTTTGAGTGCATATTATTGATCCTTGAGACATTCTGAGTCTTTTGGACCTCTTTCGGGATGATTTGGCACAGTTTTCTATTTTTAGCAGGTTGAGCACCAGGGCTCCCATGTAAATTCTGATTGTAGATTCGGATTCCTTGCGGAAAATCGAATCCAACGAGTATAAAGTCATGGACATGAGGCCAACTTTCTATTTTTAGCAATGATCGCCATCCCCAGCAATGACAAGTGGTGAGAACAGATTCTGAGATGTGGCAAAGTTTCAGTGAGATGTGGCATCATTTGACCAAGGGCACATATTGTGAGGTGGCACTTCCGCGGAGAAAGTTTAGCCAACTAAGCTAACTTTTCTCACTATCCCTTCTTCACCCACTATAAAACCACTTTCCATACATTTAAAGTCCCTAAACCGTTTTACCCATGCCTCCTAACCCACTTCCCTCTAACTCTATCCTATCCTAGTCCTAAACCCATTTCTCTTTAATTCTATGCCTATCCAAAAATCCACTTATTCCTATCACTTTGATTAAATTAAAGTATCCCCTTCTAATTAATTAATTAATTAATTAATTAATTAAACCTTTAATCCTATACTACCCACTAAACCCACCTATACATATCACTTATCCCAACCCCTTTAACTCCTACGTACTACTCCCCTTTGTTCCATGTATACATATTTATATTTTTTTACTTTTGTGTTCCCTTTTTAATTAATTTAATATTAAAGTTGTCCCACCCTTTTTTAACTCCCCATGTAAACATGCGTACCCATCTTTTTAATCAACATGCCCATCCATTTAATATAAAAAAGGAAAAAAGGGAGATGCATGACTAAAGACCTCGTGCAATTTCCTTATTTAATAAATGGCATGCCTCATCCTCTCCACTCACACTCATAGTCGCCAATGTGTCCCATACTCCAAGTCACCGTCTCACCCTCCAATCTGAATGTCTTTACATTCCTACCTTTACTCCTCCATCTATCACCTGCATCACTCTTCGCTCACATGCCTCATTTAAGTTACCCTCTACGTCATCCTCCACTCAACTCCACGCACGCAATGCATCATGTGATTCACCCTTACGCCCAGTCATCGTCTGCATGCATGCACTCATCCTAGCCTAGCTCCCTCACCTCATGCATCCATACTCCATTCATGCGCTAACTTACCCTCACCTCGCCATATCACTCCCTCATACGATGCATACGTTGACTCCTTGTTTATTACCTCACGTTTTTTCTCTTCCTCTCACATTCTTTTCATAGTTTCCTCCCTAATTGTGCATCCTCTCCTTCATTCCTACGAGCAACCTCTCATGCACATTCATGCTTGTACTCCCTCTCACGTGGAGTTAACTCACCTTTTCTTTAGTTTACTCCTTGCGCTTACTTCCTTATCCATCACTTGGTTTTTTCTCACCTATGCGCATGATATCCTTTCTCTCCTCATGTGCACACATTCCCATTATTTCCTTCTTTAACCTCCCATGCGTCCTCATACTTTTTCCTTGGATATGCACCTTAAAGAACTATATAATGGATGGATTCCATTGGTTATTGATCAGATATTGCAGCAGTTAGCATAGCATTTCTTTCTCATTCCTCTCTCCCTCTCTTAGTTTAGTGACTCTTCTTTGAGCAAAGTGATCATTGCACCGGTTGTGGACTTGCCAATTGTGGTGCAACCAACCCTCTTGCAAGCCTATCAATAAAGAAATCGAGTGTTTGTGTTCTAACCTTGTTTTTTGTCGGTATTTTGTGAATCTTGCAATCTGATTTGTCATTTTCCTTAACTATTCATTGTGATTTCACTAACCTTTTGAGTAGTTTTCTCTTCCATTTCTATTCGATATTCATTGCGCTAACCCTGCAGCATCCCTCCAAGTGAAAAAACTATATTTTCCCCATCGTTTTGAACAGTTTTAATACACTGTCCAAGATAAACAGCGGCTGTTTTTGGTCTTTTAACACAGAAAATCAGACTTAGGACAGCGGCAAATCACCCTAGGGACTACCCCTTGAGGCTAGCAAGCACTAGCCCAAATGGAGACGGGTCTAGCCCGTGACAATTTGGGGCTTTTCTCCTTGAATTAGCCAAGTTTTCATCGCTGTTATAACAAGTTTATCAGCTCAATTGGAGGGTGGAAATTTGTGCTGATGGGAGGGAGATGAATTTTTTTCCTAACGTTGTACAAAAGGAGGTTTTTCTGTATTCTACTAAGTGGAGTTTGCTATCTTGGGCTGATTTGTAACAGGCTTAGGTTTCCTAAGGCTACAATCACAAATGAGATGCTCCTGAGACTAACATGTAAAGCACACGTTAGGAAAATCCAGATATTTAACCCTTTGTTGGCAAGCCCCTTCACTGCTCAAAAATTGTGATATGTTGAGGAAGCTTTGTTTTAGGTCAACCTCAATGCAGACCTAAGAATTGGCCTTGTAGGAATTCCTCCTATCATCCATGATCAAAATATGGCCAAATCTTTGTGCAAATTTGTCAACAAAAAGTCTCAAATCTACTAAAATGGCCAAGAATTCAATCCACAGTCAATAATTTGCCTAGCTGATGTCCTCTAGATTAAACACCTGCCTCCAGGGTTGCACATATGATAGATAAGATAATATTATCAATGTCCAACAAATGACCACAAATAGGTCAATGGTACTAATAAGTACATCTGTGAGAATACAAAGTGGGAGCACTAAAGCAACTCTTGGAAAATCATGATATAAGCAAATCTATCCTATGTTGAGAAGAATCCCAAACCTAAGTTCTAACAACATGGAGAACTTAGAAGTGAAATAAAGTGACGGTGAGATACATGCAAGTGCAGCAGAGAACCGAAGGACAAGAACCATCGGCCCTCTAGAGGGCAATTAACATCCTTGACGCCCTCTCTCCTAATATCCAAAGCTGAAGGGAAGAAACTGTTGATAGTTGTTCGATAGGATGCTCTAGCAAAGTTGGGAGATAAGGTATGAGATATGCCTCGCTAAGTAGGAACAAAAGCTCACGGCAGACACCTAGATAAAGTACCATGCCTACTAGTGTGATGTGAGTTGTCTCAGGAGCAGAGGCAACATGACCACAAGGGTTTAGGTGGTCAAGTGTTGGTGGCCTCCCGAGGTCTTACAAATCTGATGCCTCATGTAGTGTTGATTGTTGTCTACCTCTTGTTGCCTCTATCCACTGGAAGCACCGAAAAAAAAATTGTAATTGACCAAACCGAGTCTGGACGGGGATGAAAAGGGGGGACTAAGCGAGATTTGAATCCAAGGGCCTCCCTCATGTACAAGGCCAAGAATCTCTAGTTTGGGAAACAGAAGAACCTGGATAGAGAGTTCTGGGACTCGCTGAAAAGGTAGTGAAATCGTCCTTTGATCTTATAAATTATAATAGATGGAGCACCTCAAGACGAAGTGCTCCTCTATCTCGACCTCATGAAGATCGCAGAGTTGGCGGATCCTACCCCACCCCACAGGATTTGTTGGCCGGTTTCAACCTAAAGATGATGAGAACCAATCTAAAATTTCCCAAGGGGGATCCGAAGAGCATGCATCTAGTGACGAAGTGTGTAGGGGGGGCGAACAAAAAGGCCATCTCTCAACTCCATAAATTGCTCTGCATAGAAGGACATCTTAGGGCTTATTAGCCCACTTGAAGGATCAACCCACGTAACCTGAATAAACTATCTAATGATGTCTTCTCTGATGATCATATTCAACTCTTAATTATTCATCAGGAGTCGATCAGGGGCATCAAGAAAGTATCTGAACAAGGGGAGGCAGTCGATCAAGATACCAACCAACTAAAACAGACAAGAGGCCTCTGCAAACCAACAATGAGCTCAACCATAGGTACTAGAAGTGGCTATGGCTTCAAAAGAGTGATAGGCAAGATAAGACTAACAACCCTTGCCTACTGAAGAGTCTGCAAATTGTATAACTTAGTGTAAGAGGGATGTCAAATTTCAGACCCCACCCAGTTTCAAGTCTCGCTGATTTTTCAGCCAATGTTTAATGCCCAAACCCAGTTTTATGACAGCCAATTAAACTCAACATAAAATAATATTTTCAGAACTGAAACATGAGGATTCTGAACAATGTTTAACGCAGAAATAAAAACGTATCAACACATAACTCAGAAAATTTAACACAATGATTTTTGGTCTAACAACGACCCTGGAAAACCCCACAAGGGGAAAACCAATGAGAAAGGGAGTTTTTATTATTTCAGAGCTTCAGAGAAATTCTTTTACAGTAGTCTAATCTTCAGCAAAAATTGACAAACTTATCTCAGAAAAAAATTGAGCAAATCTCCTTCAGAAAAATTCCAGAATGTTGCTCCTCGAAAACTGTGCCAGAAATCCGTACTATGTACGACTGTCCCAGCATTAAATGTTGTACTCACTGCTCCTTGAAATCTCTCCCAGAAATCCGTACGACTGCTACAGCATTAAATGTTGTACAAAACTCCTCGAAAATCGTGCCCTATTTTTTGTGTTTGTTGTACCTCTTCCTGTGCAATAAATGCACCTCGAAATTCATGCCACGTCGCCTTGGAATGCATGTTGTACCTTTGTTGTACAGACTGCTTCTCTTTAGCTGTTGTACGAACTGTCAAATTCGTACCGTACGACCTCCACAAAGTAGTTGTACCTTCCTCGAAAATTGTGCCCAAAAACCAGCAATACAGATTCCTAAAATTCATATAGTGCAGCCCTATCAAGTGTTGTACATCTTCCTCGATTTTTGTGCTTTCTTGCTGCCTTGGAAAACGTGCCCTCACTTCTGCAACTTTCTCTCCTTACTCAAGCTTGACTTCCTCTTTTCTTTTTCTCTCAACAAATGAATCGCTTAACCCTAGAAAGGGTGCGCCCTCCTACCCTAGTCGACCTCATGGGGGAAGGTGAAGAGTCCTCTCATCCAACAGTTGAGATTAGATGAGATCAACGGTGGAAATAAAATCACTTTATTCACCCACTTTCCCTAAGTCTCAAAAAATCACCTTTTAATTTGTCTCTCACAAATTAAATGACTAGGGTCCACATTAGGCACTGTCTCCCCCCTTAGGCACCTAGGTGATGAGAAACACTTGCCTAGGTACTTTTTAATTATTTTTAACACTCCCTCTTACCGAGGAAAGTGTTACTCACCACCCCAAGCTTGTCCCTGAAAAATACAAACTTGCCTTTGCCCAATGCTTTGGTGAGTATGCCTGCAACCTGCTCATTTGTAGATATGTACTGTAGCCGCACTGCTCCTCTCTGAACATAGTCACGGATGAAGTGATAACGAATCTCAATATGCTTAGACCTGTCATGAAATACTAAATTCTCCGAGAGTTTAATGCACCTCTGATTGTCACAGTAAATCAAGGTAGGCCTCAACTGCACACCAAACAATCCCACCAATAACTTGCGAAGCCAAAGGGCCTCACAACTGGCCTGACTGGCAACCATATACTCAGCCTCTGTAGAACTCAAAGCCACTGACTTTTGCTTCTGACTGAACCAAGACACAACTACTGAGCCCAATCCGAAACAACACCCAGAAGTACTCTTCCGATCACTGACACATCCTGCCCAATCTGAATCTATATAGCCCACTAGACGAACTCCATCCCCTCTCTAATAGTCCAGACCATAATCTAACGTACCACAAAGATACCTGAGCATATGTTTTGTTGCCACCCAGTGCACTCTCCTAGGCTCCACCATGAGTTGACTGAGAGTGTTGACAGCAAAACAAATAAATGGCCTGGTATTGACCAAATACATCAAAGAACTGATCAACTGATGATTAAAGTGGAATCCACCAACTATGACTCAAAAGCATGAAGCTTCTTCCAGTTGGTAATCATGGGAGTGGTCATGGGCCTACAATCCTCCATCTGAAATCTCCTCAAAATATCACACACATACTTCCCTTATCCCAGGAAGATGTGTCCAGGCTCCTGCCAAACCTCCAATCCCAAAAAATAGTGCATCAATCCAATATCAGTCATCTCAAACTCTGAAGCAAGGCTCTCCTTGCAGCTAGTGATGAGTCTCTCTACCCCTGTAATGAAAAGATCATCCACATATAGCAAGAGAATGAGAGGATCCTCTCCAACCACAATGAAGTATAGTTTGGGAACCGTCTCACTCTTCTCAAAACCCAATTGTTGCAAATAGGCATCAATCCTCAAATACCAAGCTTTGGGAGCTCGTTTCATCCCATACAATGCCTTCTTCAGTCTACACACATGAGAATCTCTCCCATGCACCTCAAAGCCCAAAGGTTGCTCAATATACACCTCCTCCTGTATAAGACCATTCAGAAATGTGGTCTTCACATCCATCTGGTGGATCTTCCAACCCATCTCTACTGCAATGGAAATCACTGATCCGATCGAGGTATATCTAGCAACTGGTGCGAAGGTCTCATCATAATCAACTCCCTCAACCTGTGAGAACCCCCGAGCTACAAAACAAGATTTGTACTTCTCAATGATGTCATTTGCAGCATGCTTAAGTTTATAGAGCCACCTGGAAGTCACCACTGACTTCCCCTCTGGTCTAGGAAAAATTTCCCAAACATCATTCTTCATGATGGAATTGTACTCTTCCATAATGGCATCTCTCCAAACCTGTCTACCAATAGCCTCCTCAAAAGTGGAAGGCTCAGACTCCCGAATACTGCTCACCATCGCGATGTAGCTGTAAAATCTCTCGGGCGGTTTACTCTCCCTCACAGCCTGCCTGGGATTCCCCACTGAACCCTGTGCCTCCCTCAAAATATCATGAAGCCACTTGGGCTTCCTCCTCTCTGAAGTAGTGTCCCATGGAGGGGACTCTCCCTGCTGAACCCCATCTCCTTAAGACTGTGATCCTGAAGTAGAATCTCCTGAAGACTGTGATCCTCAAATCTCACATCCCTCCTCAAAACTATCTTCCTCAAGGAAGGAATGTATATACGGAAAGCCTTTGAAGTCTCGCTATACCCAACAAAGATCCATCTCTCTGTCATGGGTTCTAGCTTTGTCCTCTTCTCAGAAGGGACATGTGAATATGTGATGCACCCAAAAATCCGAAAGTGCCCCACCTCAGGCTTCTTCCTAGAGAAAGCCTCCTCAGGAGTCATACTCCCCACTGCCCTGTGTGGACTCTTGTTCTGCAGATAAATTGCAGTGTAGCATGCCTCAGCCCAAAGAAATAGTGGCAGCCCCTGATCATGTAGCATGAATCTCACAGCCCCAACTATGGCCCTATTCTTCCTCTCAGCAACCCCATTTTGTTGTGTGTTGTAAGGAACATTCAACTCTCTCCCGATGCCCTCTCCTGCACAAAAGTCCATGAACTCCTTGGAGGTATACTCACCCCCATTGTCTGTCCTTGGAACTTTGATTTTCTTCCCAGTTTGGTTCTCCACAAGAGCTTTGAACTCTTGGAACCGATTGAAGACCTGTCCTTTGGTCTTCACGAAGAAAATCCAAGACTTTCGTGAGAAGTCATCAATGAATATAACATAGAATAAATAACCAGTCAACGAAGTTGAAGACATCGGGCCACATACATCAGAATGAATAAGATCAAGGATACCTGTTGTTCTACTTGTTAGAATATAGAAGATAGTGTGCTCGTTTTACCATTGACGATACCCTCGTCACCCAACCACAGGCCGAAGCCTCCCTCCGAGCACTTTAACCTTGACTGAGAATTCTTCCGGAAGCAAACCCTAGGCTAGATAGCCAAACAAAGAGCAGCGCATCTCTCCCAAAGGATAGCGCAACACAAAAGACTGATCAGATAGTCCCAAACCCTAGCCAAGAGATATCCAAGCCAAAACTGAAACTAGTTGTTGCTGCAGCTGCACCTGCAACTCTCCTCAAAACCTGCGCACCAGACTGCAACTGCAGCGCGCACCAACTGGGAAACTGTTGCTCAGAACTGGCTCTGTCTGCAACTACCGAGATGCTACAAATGAGAACTGGCACCCTGTATTTATAGTAATCTTGCCAGTTTGCTAGGGCCGACTTCTCCTTTTGGGTATGTGTCTGTTCAGTATATTATTATTAATTCTAGCCGACTTCTTCTCTTGGAGGCTAATAGCCTAATATAAATTATCTTCTTGAGCCGACAAGGCTTTTAGGGTTATTAACCAACTCATTAGGGTTTCTCTTGCTTCCCGGAGTCTTCTATTCTCGTCAGGTTCACACGTGGAGGTAAATACCTCCCACAGCTACCATAATATTAACACTCCCTCCTAGCTAGAGAGGTATTTACAGGTAATGGACTTGAGCACAAAACAT
>JASDQU010103634.1:213987-225639 GCA_032191745.1 Picea mariana
CTGTCTTTGCTTTTTCCAAGTCTCTTCAAGATTGATTCTGATTTCGATCTTATCTTGTAATGTCTTCCACATGATTTGTATTATCTAATGATATTCATCCTTATCTTTTTGTTCTTCCATAGTTCTTCTTGGAACACATTATCTTCCAAGAGATAGATATACAAGATATGTACAAGGACGATGTAAGCAAGACATGTACAAGAAAATAAGAAGAGTGTTGTTACCTTTTAGTAGAAGAAGTCTCTTCCATCCTGCTTAGTCTTCTTTGCATGTTCCTTTTCTTCGGCAATCGATGCTTCGTGTTTCTCCTTCCTTTTCTTTAGCTCGGGACACTAATTTTTGTAGTGACTGTACTTTTGACAGTTGAAGCACTGTATTTCTAAAATGTCTTTTCTTTGCTTTGGCTTCCTTCTTGAATCGAACTTTCTTTTGTCTCTGAAGTTCTTGAATCTCCCTGTGAAGGCTTGATCATCGTATTTCTTTTGAGGTTTCTCTTTTGCATTGATCCTTGATTCTTCTTGAGCACAGCAAGTTCAAAGTTCTTCAAATGTCGGGTACTCCTTCCTTGTGTTCATGCTTGCGGCAAATGCATCCCATGTCTTGGGAAGACCATTGAGTACTATGTTCACCAATTCCTTTTCTGAAGTGATCTCTTCAATAGCTTGTAGTTGATCTCTTAGCTGGGAGATCCTTACAAAGTATGATGTTATGCTGTCGTCATCATTCATCTTCATGTCACGGAGCTCATTCTTCAGACTCATAACTCGTCCAATGTTTCTGACTGAGAAGAGATTTGTTAGGGCATCGTACATCTTCTTCGATGAGTCAAGATGGGAGATGTAGGGTATCAAGTGGTCTTTTATGGAATCCACTATGATACTCATGGCATTGATGTCAACATCTTTGAACTTCTCCATAGCTGCAACGTTCTGCGGTTCCTTCTCTTCTCCTTCTGTAAACTCTGGCTTCACCATCTTTCCTTTCACAATATCCAGCACTTTATTCTTAGCAAGGATGAGGTCAATCCTTGTCTTCCATGCTCTGAAGTTAGAGGCTCCATCTAGCTTGTTCTCAGACTTCATAGAGTTCATCATGGCTTGCTTGACTTGGTCAAACCCTAGATTTGATCGGAAATCCAAACTTCACGTCTTGGCCTTCTGAGTGTACCAAGAGATGCGTTGGGCTAGGGCGCACTGATCTATCCAGAGATTAGGTCAATCTCGTCACTTAAGGTGCTTCGACAAGAGGTTTAGGGTTTCTGCAACTGCTTTTGCTAGTAACCCTAGCTGTAGTGCTTTTGGAAGTTGCTCCTGCTAGTAACCCTAGTGGCAGTTCCTCAACGAGCTCAATATGTAGCGGCTATATTTCCTTCCAGCGTTTTAGGCTGACTGAAGGGGTGCGGGCCCATAACCTGTTAGAATATAGAAGAAGGTGTGCTTGTTTTACCATTGACGATACCCTCGTCACCCAACCACAGGCCGAAGCCTCCCTCCGAGCACCTTAACCTTGACTGAGAATTCTTCCGGAAGCAAACCCTAGGCTAGATAGCCAAACAAAGAGCAGCGCATCTCTCCCAAAGGATAGCGCAACACAAAAGACTGATCAGATAGTCCCAAACCCTAGCCAAGAGATATCCAAGCCAAAACTGAAACTAGCTGCTGCTGCAGCTGCACCTGCAACTCTCCTCCAAACCTGCGCACCAGACTGCAACTGCAGTGTGCACCAACTGGGAAACTGCTGCTCAGAACTGGCTCTGTCTGCCACTGCTGAGATGCTACAAATGAGAATCGGCGCCCTATATTTATAGTAATCTTGCCAGTTTGTTGGGGCCGACTTCTCCTTCTGAGTATGTGTATGTTCAGTATATTATTATTAATTTTGGCCGACTTCTTCTCTTGGAGGCTAATAGCCTAATATAAATTATCTTCTTGAGCTAACAAGGCTTTTAGGGTTATTAACCAACTCATTAGGGTTTCTCTTGCTTCCCGGAGTCTTCTATTCTCGTCAGGTTCACACGTGGAGGTAAATACCTCCCGCAGCTACCATAATATTAACACTACTATCACTGCTAGGAAAAGCAATCTTGGTGTACTTTCCCAAAGCACACCCCTTGCACAACTCCTGGTGCTCTGTACTGAAATCTAGAACTCCAGTCACAATCTCCCTCAGTACCCTCAAAGCCCCATGGTGCAAATGTGCCATCCTCCTGTGCCATAGCTCACATAGATCACTGTTGCTGGTAGAATGAAATAATGCTCTCGCTGGCTGGAACATGAGCTTGTACAGCTTCTCATTTCGAGTCCCAATCACTTTGGCCGAAGTGATACTAGACCCCTTGGGGAAAAGGAGCACATGCCCATCACGAAACAACACCTCATAGCTCCTCTCCTCAATAACAGAAACTGAAACTAAGTTCTTCTTCAAGCCAGGAACATATAGGACCTCTCTCAACAACATGGGAGGTAAAGACTCCCTCTAGAATGATACAGTCCCACTACCAACTGCCTTGACCACCCGTTCATCTCCAAGCACTACCTCAACATCACCAATCTGAGTAAGATCTGTCAAGTGATCACGAACCCCTGTCATACGGCGGAAGGCACCACTGTCAATATACCACATATCGAAATGAGTGGTCCTAGTGGAAAGACACAACTTAGGAAAACTCCTTATCAAACTTGGCGGAGAACTCCTCCACCGCTGTTGAAGTTGTTGTCTACTTCTTCTTCTTGTTCAGACACTGACCTGCATAGTGCCCAAACTTGTGGCATGCAAAGCACTTGACTTTGCTCATGTCCTTCTTCACTTCACCCTTCGGTTTGTTTCCTCCCTTAGGACCTGTTGACCGCCTATTCAACTAGGGGGTCAACTCCATGTACCATGAAGAGATGCATCATCAGATGTTAATATGTCGAAGATTATTTGGTTCTACTGGGCAATTTATGCCTCCAACACACATTTTTGTAAGCAGAATTTCCGCACCCCTGTATGGGTTAATAATGTAATAGGTCTGCATGGATCACAGTTAGGTCAGTTACCTTGGGATTTATTCATTAGGAGAGTTCCTTTCACCGAGGGTTTTTTATCCTCGGGTTATTAATTTGGCTTTTCAGCCTTATTAATTTCCCTTGAGTTTTTCCCTCCCACCAACAATAATTCCTCCAAAGTGGTGAAAGGTGTTCTATAGGGGTTATCCTCTGGTAGCTAGTGTTTAGGAATGATGTAAGTGACCATATATGACATCTTAGAAAGTTTCGCAGAATTCCATCGAGTCTAGGTAGGTTTTTTTTAATTAATTAAATTTAATTAATTTTCCTAAGGCTAGAAATTTAATTATTTAATTAATTAATTATTTTTGAGCAAATATTGTAAAAACCAGGTCTTTGGGTTTTTGCTAGGGGTATTTGTGCTCAAAAGAAATGGAATGAGACCCCCTACACCCTTGGACCAAGTTTCAGCTTAGTCGAACAACTTTTGTTAGGTGTTTGTCCACCAGGAGCCTCAGTCAGTCAAAACAGCAATTTTAATTGCTAAGTCATGACATAAGTAAAATGTCATTTTTGTAATTTTGAGCTAATGGGGTAAAGTAAAGATGGATAAAGGGGAGAGAGATGATTCCTAACCTACCCAACCCACCTCCTAACCTTTACACACACCCTTACCCACTCATTTGCTCAAACCCTCACGCCCCTAGGGGGATTTGCGCCCCCTCCACATGCAAAAACGTTTTAACTTGGGTTCAATTGAGTTGTGGGCCCCTTCCTACACATGTGGGCCCTTCCTAGCCTCCCACGTCACATATTTCTTGGTCCCACACTCCAATTCACTCATCCACCTCATCAATCCTTGTCTAAAACCATAAAGTTGCGCCCTCTCCTTGAGATTCCCGCCTTTGACTTGGGTGTGACACTTGGCATTGATCCAAGAGGGATCGTTTTGCCTCTTGAGGTATAAATAGAACCCCTCCCTCGCTCTTTTCCTCACCATATCTTGAGCTAGTGTTATGCTACTGGATTTTCTCTCCATCTCTCTCTCTCTTGTTCACTTTGCTTTCCTTTCCATTTTGCTCATGAGAGTGTTGGAGAAACATGTTGCTACAAGACTCTCCTCTTGAGTAATAGAAAGGCTTTGGAGGATTTGAAGAAACAATGAGTATTCTTGTTACTTCTTGCAACTATTGAGGTGATCTTGTTCTATTGTTCTCTTTCTTATGCTTGCTCTTAGTTATAGATCTAGAGTAGAAACTTCAAGCAAAGTATTTTGGTTGGATAGATTTGTGGTAGTACTATCATAGATCTAGTGAAGTGTTTATTTGGGTGTTGCAAAGTATTTTGTTTTATCATCTAGATCTACTCACATTCTCTCTATTTTTGTAGCTCTTCTTACAAGATTTGCAGGTTTACCTCTAGGGTTTTATTGGGATAGCCTCAAAGAAGAGTCTACTCTTAAAACCTACCTAAACTCCATTGTTTTTCAGATCTGATATTTCTGCTCTTTTCTTCCATATTTCAGTTGCTAACCATATAGATAGGTCACTTTAAATCAACTTTTATTTGGATACTTGTATGTGAAAAATTTCTGCATAAAAACAGAAAATTTTTTTGACTTGTCTTGTGTTGTGCAGCATTTCCAGCAAGCATTGGCTTGCTGGTTTTTGCAGGTTCTTACCAGGTACAAGGGTTATGCTGCCCACTTTTGGTCATACAACACCTCAAAAACTTCTCCATTGATTGGGTAACGAAAACTCACCCTTTCCCTTCTCTTTCTAGCATTGTTGCAAGCCCCCGGGAAGTTCCCTTGAGGCTTGCCTTCTTGTAATAAATTTTGCTTCCTTGTAACAAGTGGTTAGTGCCTACACCTTGGGTGAGACATCCCAAAAATCGTAAGGCTAGGGTGTACTTTCATTTTCAGCATTCTTTCATTCTTTTGCCCCACTTGTCATTAGGATAAGGTTGTGTGGCTAGGACTGTTTTAGTGATAGTTTAGTCTCTCACATTTCAACCCTCTTCGGCACAACAAAGGTAGGCTTGCCTCCACCTTGTACCATTGTGAGTGGTTTGTGTTTCTTTTGCTTTATATTATAAGTTTCATTGCATGATTGCTTACACCTTGGATGAGTAGTTGGCAAAGCCAACCCCCAACATAGTATGGCTAGATTAGTTATGTGCTTCTGACTTGCTTATGCTCATATGGTTAAAATCTTCTAGAAGTAGATCTCACACTCACATACTAGATCTTAGGTTAAGCCCTTGAGGCATAAATTCATTTACATGCTTTAAATCTTTCAAGTTTCATCTCCTAGCACTTGTTCTAAATGCAATACACACATGGTTAAGTGATGATGATTTGAAGCAGTCTTCTCTTTTATTTGGCAAGCTGTTCTTGTCCTTTTAAAGTATTCATCTCTTTTAGCTTGCAAATATTTATGGTTAAGTGAATAATATGGTGTAGGAACAACATTCATTTCAGCAAGTTTCTTTCAAGTTTCTTATATGTTTTTATGCTATCATCTCATGGTTTAAGAACACTTTTGTGGCTGGATAAAGTTTCGGTTTTGGGCGTAATTCACTGTTTTTAGGCAAGTAAAATTCACCTAAACATTCTTAAACACCCTAAAAAACTTAGTCCATAGCTGTAATAACATATTAGACTTAATAGGACACCTAAATTCACCATCTTCGCCATCTAAAACAGGGTTTGAAGAAGGCAATAGAAAGTGCTAGGTCGGGGACGGTCTCACGGCGCGCGGCGTCCCTTCCGGGAGTACTCAGATCTTTAGGGTTGACCTGTGAAGCTAGGGTAGGCCTCGTTGCCTCACTTATTGAGCATCCAGCAGCCATTTGGTAATTGTGGGAGGAGGATTTTGGTTTGACACTTAGCTAGGGGTAATTCAATCTTTAATAATCTTTAAGCAACTTTTAATCCACATAGTGTTTTGGGCATCACTTTCATTGGTACATCTTATGGTTGTTAAAACAATACTTGCAAGCACACATCTCTTTTAATTTTACATGCAAGTCTATCCTTTATTTCTTTGTGGATTAATTATCTAAGTGTCAACTTTTATATTGTGGAGCATTTGTCCCTTTAAAGCTTTTCTTTTCATTTGGTTAATGCTCTTTATGGTGTGATCCCTCAAGAGATAGTGCATCCCATTTAGAGGCATCTTCTTGTTGGATCTTGAGTGTTGTGGTGGCCATTGATAAGCAGTCCAATAGAGTAAGTGCTATTGGGGCATGCTTGGCTTAATGTGGATGATCTTAATGCTTTGAATCTTTTTAATTCCTACACATTAAAGCACTTGGTTAATTTGTTTCCTTGTATCTTGTGTATCTTGTTGTATATCTCTTGTTCATATTGTTGTGACATCTATCATTCATTTTTATAAGTATTTGTATCTAACTTTTGTTGTGAATAGTTGTACTTTTGTAATCTTTTGTAATCAAACTCCCTCAAACATTAGTTGACCCCTTTGCCCAACCTTAGGCACTAGTCTTAGTTGACTTAGGAAAGGGCTTGCTTGACATAAATAAATCATTGCATCTTGCATTGCTGCCTTTGCATCATAGGTTAGTCTTTCCCCCCAACCTTCTAACTAAATAAAATCAACTCCTAGAACATCACGTACATCACATCTAGTAACTAGGGTCTACCCCCCTTGGCTTCCCTAAGAGTAAGCCTAGAAGGAAGAGGTTCCAGTCAAAGTGACAGCGTGGGCTGTGAACCTAGGCATTGTGCCTCCAAGGACACACTAAGTGAGTTGGACTTTGCTCACGTTTGCAAGTGTGTATAAGGACGATAACAGGACCCTTTCTGAATTTCTTCTTGTTGTTGGCAGCAAGAGCCACATTCTCCTCATCATGACCTGTAGACGAACTGCAATGCACATAACCTCTTCGGGTCTCCTCCTGAACAAAGTCATCCCAAAGACGTTCCCAATTGGGAATCTTCTCCCTAGCCACAATGCCCTCAACAAAACCAGCCCATTGTTTGGAAACTCCATTCAATGTTGTCCTCACAAGCTCACTGTCAGCAATGGCCTCCCCCACAGCTCCAAGCTCATCTATCACCTGTGTCAACCTGGTAAGATATGTGACCACATTTTCATCCTTGGTCATTTTAATGCTCTTCAGTTTTTTTCTCAAAACCATCTTTCGGTTTTCATTTGTACTCTGGTAAAACTTCATCAAAGACTCCCACATCTCATAGGCATTTGTTTTCCCCGTCACATGAGGAATCAAATGATCCTTGATGGCATCAAGAATAATCCTCTTAGCCTTGATACTCTTCTTAGTGTATGCTGCAAAAAGAGTAGCATCAGTAGGTACATATTCACATGATTTGTTGTGGAGTTCTCAACAACATCCCACAACTCATTTTCTTGCAACAACAAGATCATCCTCGCTTTCCAGGCACCAAAGTTTGTTGCCCCATCAAGTCTGTCCTCAACCCTCAAACCTGTAGCCATTGACCCTTTTCCGCTGAAAATGAAAAATTCAAAATTCTGTCCGATGAAGTGATTGTTGTCCCGCTTTTCTGACTTGCTGATATATCTCTGCTTCTCTTTAACTCAGCTTTGATACCATGTAAAATTTCAGAACCCACCCAATTTCAAGTCTCGCTGATTTTTCAGCCAATGTTTAATGCCCAAACCCAGTTTTATGACAGCCAATTAAACTCAACATAAAATAATATCTTCAAAACTGAAACATGAGGATTTTGAACAATGTTTAACCCAGAAATAAAAACATATCAGCAGCACATAACTTAGAAAATTTAACACGGTGATTTTTGGTCTAACAGCAACCCTGGAAAAACCCACAAGGGGAAAACCAGTGAGAGAGGGAGTTTTTATTATTTCAGAGCTTCAGAGAAATTCTTTTACTGCAGTCTAATCTTCAACAAAAATTGACAAACTTATCTCAGAAAAATTTGAGCAAATCTCCTTCAGAAAAATTCCAGAATGTTGCTCCTCGAAAACTGTGCCAGAAATCCGTACTGTCTACGGTTGTCCCAGCATTAAATGTTATACGGACCGCTCCTTGAAATCTGTGCCAAAAATCCGTACGACTGTACGGCTGCTACAGCATTAAATGTTGTACAAAACTCCTCAAAAATCGTGCCCTCTTTTTTGTGTTTGTTGTACCTCTTCTTGTGCAATAAATGCACCTCAAAATTCGTGCCACACCACCTTGGAATGCGTGTTGTACCTTTGTTGTACGGACTGCTTCTCTTTAGTTGTTGTACGGACTGTCAAATCCATACTGTATGGCCTCCACAAAGTTGTTGTACCTTCCTCGAAAATTGTGCCCAAAAACCAGCAGTACGGATTCGTAAAATTCGTACAGTGCAGCCCTATCAAGTGTTGTACCTCTTCCTCGATTTTTGTGCTTGCTTGCTGACTTGGGAAACGTGCCCTCACTTCTGCAACTTTCTCTCCTTACTCAAGCTCGACTTCCTCTTCTCTTTTTCTCTCAACAAATGAATCGCTTAACCCTAGAAAGGGTGCGCCCTCCTACCCTAGTCGACCTCATTGGGGAAGGTGAAGAGTCCTCTCATCCAACGGTTGAGATTAGATGAGATCAACAGTGGAAATAAAATCACTTTATTCACCCACTTTCCCTAAGTCTCAAAAAGTCACCTTTTAATTTGTCTCTCACAAATTAAATGACTAGGGTCCACATTAGGCACTTTCTCACCCCGTAGACGCCTAGGTGATGAGAAACATTTGCCTAGGTACTTTTTAATTATTCTTAACAAGGGAAACCAGTGAAAAGATGGTTTGGATCCTTAAAGGAAGGGCCGCAAAATCTACCTAAACAACAGTGTGGGGAACAATGCTCTTACAACTAATGATGCGACGAAGCATGAGAACCCGAACTCTCTCTGTCACAGCCCAATCCAGCTCCAGCAAACTAGGACCCTAAACCTCTGAACCATAAATAACTATGGGTCTCATAAGGTTGTCCATGAGGTTCATCTTCGACTGAATATCTTAAAAATAGTTCTGGAAACACAAATGCTCAATAAGCGAGGGAACCATAACACTTGTTGATTTGGGGTTGGAGGGCTTTCCTCAAACCGAATTTGAGCCTTAAAGCTAAACAGCCAGGTAAGTGTAAGCAATGGTGATCTCGATCTCCACCCCCCATAAATAAAAATGGTACTTTGATAGAACACGCTTCGTCCCATTGAAGATCATAACCTTGGTTTTCCTAGGTAGACTGTCAACTGACAAAGATCACAAAATCTAGATATGGTATCAAGCCATCTCTGTAATCCCTTTGAGGTGGAAGATAAGACGACATCATCCACAAAGGGAACGATGGAGATCAAAACCTGATGAAGAAGGAACCCATCCCCTAGAACCAACAATATTCCTAGTTCCATATTCAAGTGTATAACAAGCGGTCACCTCCAAGTTCAATTGTAAGCATAGGTATTGGGATACCAAGCCCCAATATGATTTACACATCATTGACCTTCTAGTTAAACATGCACCAATTTTTAAACATTTCCTCATCTATAATCTTACACAAAAAATGCAAGATGATTCGTCTATGTTCAAAATCCTTTCTCCCTTCAATATATTCTTCTTTTTTATCAAAGAAGAAATTAAATTCCTCAACAATTTGGTCTAAGTTGGAAATACCTTCCCATTCCTCAAATCTAAACCACGGATAACCTATTTAGCAGAACTACCCAACTCCACTAAGACTAGATTGGCATTCTCACTTCCAACAGTACCATCTTTTATTTTAATCTTAGTTGATCAAAACCTAAGCTAAGCATGCCAAGAAAAATCAGGTCCATTCTGAACAAGTCAAGAAGCCACATTGCAATCTTGACTAGGGGCACCAAGAATTGGACTCACATCCTCTGTCTCTTTTTCCACAAATACAATCTTCGAATCTTCAGACAGAATTCAACCAAAGCTTCGCCAACGGCAACAACATTGTTTAGGGCAGTGATTTGATGGTTGGACAACCCAATATGCTCAACAACAATTGAATCATTCAACATAAACACAGAACTTGCCTCAATGCCATCAAACCCATTCAACACTTTGACCTCAAATAAGTTGTGAGCATACGAATCAATAGAGATTTCCACTTTAGCAACAATGAAAGCCACCTAAGTTGCCATGTAGGGATCCAAATATCTGATAGCAACAATTTTTTCATCAGCGCAAAAAGACAACTCAGTCTATAGGGTGATAAAATCCATGCAATGGTTATGCTCCCAAGTATTTGATCATAGCAAAAGGCATTCACATCATGGTAAAGTGGATTCTGAATCTGTCTTCCTCGATTGTATACAAATTCCAGCAAGTTACAGCCTAATCTAAGTCTTGGTATGTGCTTCCTCACTTCCTCATCATGGTTCTCCCAAACGTAACCCATGATAATTTACAAAGGAAAGAAGAATAACTTGGGTTTATTGCACTGTTGAATATATCTCCGATATTTCGGAAATATCGGAAATGTCGCCGACATTTTCACCCTCCTAATATTTTCTTAACAAAATTTCACAACACATCCAACACAAGGAAAGTGTCGCAACACTTTCATCATCTCGCGAGAAATTGGCAAAGTGTCACTGGTCGATGGAATGTGTCGGCCTGCTGAGAAGACCCGTGGAAAAAAGTGCGCGTGAGGGATTTTAGAGGTCGCGGGTCCTTTTATTTTGTCATTGTTTCATTTGTGAAGTGTGAAAGAGCTAGAGAGGTGTGAGGGAATTCATTGTGCATCTATCCAAGGAGGAGAAAGCCAAGGATCTTGCTTCCATTAGTGCCAGCGGAGAGATCAAGATTTCCAGGTATGATCAAAAACGTTTTTCTTTCATTTGTTTGAAGTTTGAACTTGAAGATTTGAACTTTGTTTTTTTAATTTTTAGAGTTAGGCTAGGGTTTGCAATGTGCCTCTTCTTCTAATTCATCTAGCTCTTATTATTTAACGGTTAACCTTTGCATTATCGTGTGTTTATTTTGTTTTTTTTTGTGCCATAGGTTTAATATTTTCATCTAATCAAAATGTTGAAGGCATTGGATCCAATGTGGGTGTATGGTGAACCAGTGCAACTTCCCAATAGACAAGTATTGACATGCAATCTTTGCGGCAAAAAGATTTATGCCGGAATTAGCCGCTTGAAATACCACCTTGCCAAAATCCCTGGGTTTGATGTGGATCCTTGTCCAAAAAGTACCCCGGAAATTGTGCATATTACAAACCAATCACTCATTGGTATGTGGCTAATAAGAGGGATGCGACCGAGGCTCGCAAAAAAGAACTTGAACGTTCCACTGCAAATAGATACACTGGAACAAGTGCCTCTGAGGGGGGACCAGTAGTACCACAATCCCACTCCTTAGCCACAGGGCTCTCAACTTTTGCAGCCCCCACATCAACCTCATCTTACTTCGTGATGAGGTCAACACCTAGGGGGCAACCTTCTATTCAGTCATTGATTAAAAGAAGAGAGACGGAGGAGGCCGACAAGCTTGTGGCCAAATGTTTTCTTTGGAGTGATATACCTTTTAACATTGCCAATAACCCCTTCTACCATTCCATGTTTGAAGCTGCTGCAATTGTTGGCCCGGGGTATAGGGGCCCTTCCTATCAGGATTTGAGAGGGCGTCTCCTTCAAGGGGAA
>JASDQU010103634.1:226451-253215 GCA_032191745.1 Picea mariana
ATGAGATTCTGGAGTGGAGTAGGGGAGGTATGTACCATTAGTGAACCTTTGGTGAGGGTTCTTCGATTGGTTGATGGTGAGAAGCCCGCAATGGGCTACTTGTATGAGGCCATGGATAGGGCCAAGGAAGCTATCTACTGGTACTATGAGAACAAGGGGGAGGAAGGACTCACTAAGAGAGCTCAGATATGGGGTGTGATTGATGAGCGATGGAATAACACTCTCCATCGTCCCATTCATGCAGCAGGGCTCTACCTCAACCCTGCATTCGCTTATGCTTGTGGATTTAATTTTGATGGTGAGGTCATTGATGGTTTCCTCCAGTGTGTTCAGAGGATGGTGCTGACTCCAGCTGAACGCTCAGAGATTTCTAGACAGAATGAGATATATAGGATGGCATCCGGGATGTTGGGCTATGATATGGCTATCCAAAATAGGACCACAAGGATGCCAGGTAAGCTTCAATTTCAAATTTTGTTTATTCCTTTCTATATATTATATATGACCTTTATTACTTGATGGAAATCTAAAATATAATTCGTTGTCTTCCTTTCATTTTATTCATTGTAGATGTCTGGTGGAAACACTATGGTGGAAAGCTCCCAGAGCTACAGAAACTTGTCGTTCAAGTGCTTAGTCAAACTTGCAGTTCTTCAGGGTGTGAACGCAATTGGAGTGTCTTTGAAAAGATACACTCCAAGAAGCGCAACAGTTTAGAAATGTTAAAAAATGCAACAATCAAAATTTTTTCAATTTTAATTTTTACAATTTACTATTTACTATTTACTATTTATTTACCATCACTAACTATAGCTCTCAATGTTCATACAGGTTAAGTACCCAGCGCCTTAATGACTTGGTATATGTTTACTACAATCTAAGGTTGTGGGTGAAGCAACTTGACAAAGAACCTGACATAGAAGCCATTTCATTGGATAACATTGACACCACCAATCAGTGGAGGGTGGAGATTCAGGAGCTTGAGATGGAGGAGGCCCCCGAGTGGTTGGAGGAGCATGCAGATGATTTGATGGAGGAGGGGGCAACAGAGGAGGAGGACGAGGACGATGTTCCACTTCCAGTGGATATAGAGGCTGAGGAGGAGATTGGACTTCCAGTGGATCCAATGCCACCACCACCTCCACGGAGAGCCATACTTGGAGTTGGACTTAGGTCCGTTGAGACTGGGAGGAGGCAACAGAATTTTCCTTCCACCTCGTCCCCATCACTTAACACCTTAGACGGAGCATCTAGAGCAGCTGGAGCTTCCACTCCAAGCTCATCTAGAGTACCTCCACGACCACCTACTGCTTCCAGAGAAAAATTGGTGCCCTTTACCCGTAAAAGGGCTAGAGCAGCACGGCCTAGAGGGAATCAATGATTTGGATTCCTATGATCTATCCTTTTCATTTTATCATGTACTGTTTAGTATCTGGATTCTGGATGCCTCATGATGATTCATCTCATGAGATACATTTATTTTGATCATTTGATGTGATTTTGTATCTACTATCATCCTATCAGGAACATGTTTTAGAATTTTCAGTTTATAACAATATGTGACCACTTGACATCTTATGCATCTTATTTATTGGTTGTATTTTCATATTTATGTAGCAAAGTGTTTATTTGATGTTGTTGTTGTTTCACAAGTTTAAAAAATTGAAAAAAATGAGTGTTTTTGTATTTTTTTGAGGTCTTGCGACATATTCCGACATTTTCCGCCGATGTCGCCGAGAAGTTACATTCCGGACCCTCGCCGACACTTTCCCCGACACGACATATACAGCATTGGTTTATTGACAACTAGGAATTCCTAGACCACCACAAACAAGAAACCCAACCTGCCTCTTAACTGGGTATGGATACACAAAACTTGAGAGAGTGAAAAATCAAGCAAGCCACTCATTCCATGTGTTAGGAATTCAAAGCAAACTTTCTCTATCATTTAACTAGTCCCACCGAAGAACATCAAATTCAGATATAAGGCTCCTTTGTTGTAGTCTTCTGATAAGCAATTTCAAAACACAAAGCTTGTAATGTTTTCAGCATTTTAATAATGACCTGTTGCATGTCCCTTTATGTGCCTCTCCTCGAGAAGAGACTACTCCAATCCCCATATATACATCTTATCTCTTAAGGCGGAGAAAAGTGTAAAGGACTTGAATCAAGATAGCAAGCAACTGAATAGGAATACAACGCATTGAAATGACCAGGGTGAACCTAACATTGAAAAACATAGAGTTCTTTCTTATTTCTAAGAACACATATTTTGAAGTTTATTTGTATGTGCCTGTCACGTTTTAGTTAGTAGTATGAGAAAACTTGAGCTTAATCTATTTTCTATAGTTCTTAAAAATTACAGTTTAGAATTTAAAATTTAATTGTGTTACAATGCTATGTCCACTTGTTGACATGCTTGAGAGCAAAGAATTACCTGGCATTATTGAAGTTTATTTTTCTAACAATATTATAGTCATTTGTTGACAATCCTCAGTGGACAATATTTTTTGGGCTCTGGGTGAAGCAGTCACACTGCATTATTGACAATAATTCTATAATGTTGTTTATGGAAGCCATTTACACCAACACTGAGGCATAAAACAATGTTGAAAGAAATGCAACTACGATATCAAGAACCTGACAGATAACTTAGAATATAGTCCACCAAAAAACAACAGTGCCGAATGTCATCTATGAGCTCCAACAATACTTCCATATGGAGAAATGTTTATAGCTGTTACTCCTATCACATCATTTGTTATCATATGCAACTATTTGTGGTGGCTTGTGATGCCAGAAGATTAAGAAAGGCTTACTTCTGAAGCTCTGCAATCTTGCGAGGCACATCATCATAACTGTCGACACCAGGAAGACCATCAATCATAGACCTCCAGGACTGCAGCTCATTTTCTAAGCAAGTTACTTTCGACTGAAGTTCTGGCAAAGCTTCTAAGGCTGCTTCAGCCCGATCAGCCCGCTGTTTTTCTTCCAAAAGTTTCTCTCTTAACAACTCAGCATTGGCATGAAACATGTTTGACTTCCTTGCCTCAGCCACTTCAGCCTCCTAAAAGCAGAGAAACAATATCCAGTCCGTTTCTTAAGTAATCATCACTACTGTACTCGAAACAATAGAACCATTCAGTGAACAAATCAGAAAGAGGATATGTGAATCCAAAACATTAAGTGACCCTAGAACTGTAACACAAGTGGCCCAATGGGCAAGCCACAATATTGTAAACAAGCTGCAGCCACTTTTATAACTATTGTTAACCAGACACTGATTCTGTCGAGAAAGAGAAATGAGCAATATAATTTTGAATAACACAGAAAGTGGAAATACAAATTGAAAACATAAATGCCCTAAAACCTGTGACACAATCAGCCCAAGGGGCAATATCCCACAACAAACTGAAATCTAAACAGCTATTTGAATAACCTTCATAAACTAATCACTGAATCCATCAGGAAGGACAGATGGGCAATATGAATTTTCAATAATTCCAAAAGAGAAACACAATAGCACAACAAATAACATTTTGATAGAATCAACCTAATAAATCCCAAATAATAAGCATGGCAGAAAAAATACATAATCTACTCTATTATTTCCAGCAATGAATAAGACAAACCAAGTGCCTCCATGTTCACAATAAAAAGCCATTCAAAATTAAATATCACTGCCATATCTATACTGGTCAAATAAATGGTTGTCCATGTTGAAGTTTGAGTAGCTTTGGAAGATATTATTATTATATTCATATTGTATTTAACCAAGACAAAACCCTAAAGAACATTATTATAGTATATTTGTTAAGTCTGCCCTATTGTGCCTCGACAAGTCAAATGTAAATTTGAAGAACAAAGTGATAGGTCGGCCCTGACCAAATTTCTGGGGAGCCCAACTAGTATTTATAAGAGGCCTAGCCCCTCACTTGGAGAACACACAACTAGCTCTCTCACACAATGCGCAAGTAAAGACTGACGCAGCTACAGAGAAGGAGTGACACAGCTACAACGGAAGGGCGTCTCGGTAAAGGGTTTTGGTTATCTGGTGAAGGACTATCTTGGTCTAGTGGTGCGCTACTCTATTCTGGTTAGGGTTTCTGGTGGATCCTCTGTTTTGGTGAGATCTCTCTTGAGAGAGACATTGTACTTGTTGAAGAATCTATATTGAAGAAGCTTTGTTGGGTTTTCTACCCCACGAGGGTTTCCCAAGATAAATCTTGTGTATATTGTGGATGTCTTTTTTTCAGTGATCCTTATGCATGCAGTTATTGTTTTAATAATCTAAAGTTAAAGAATACTATACACACTTAACTGCTTAAGAAGAATTTTAACATGGTATCAAAGCGGGCCTGAAAGAAGCCATTTGCACAGCTTATAAGAGCTCGCTGGGAAAACTAAGACTATAGGGATAATCTCCTAACCCTAGCGCATATTTCCTTGGGATGAGATTCTCAGTTTGACAAAGTTTTGTAAACTGCAACTAGTGTTGTAGCTGCTACAACTGCACAAAACCCTAGGATGGCTTTTCACCCACTTTTTGAAGGACGTTGGTCAAAGTAAGACCACTAAGGAACTCGCCTAAGGAGGGCGCACCTTTCCCTCTAAGCAGAATTCCAAAATTCACATTTTGGAAAATTAGGGTTTCCTCATAAACCCTAGTCAAGACGTTTTGGCAACTGCAGAATTGAAGTTGGAGCTGGTCACCTTGGCATAGCACTCTTTGGTAATTACAAAACATTTCTTTGAAAAGTTTTATCTTTTTATTGTATTGTTCAAGCACAGGATGGCACCCAGTACCAAGCTTGACAAGAAGCTTGAAGGTGTTGATAACTTCCGAGCATAAAAGTACAGAGTGATGCTCATTCTAGAAGAGAATGACCTAGAAGATTTCGTAAGAAAAGAAGTTCCAAAACCTAATGAAGATGAAGGATGTGTTGTATGTACCTACTTTGAAGAAGGATCTCCTTTCTATCTCAAGCTTTAGATAAGAAAGGATTCAGAGTTGCTTTCATTGATGATGAAGTCCTCATGTGGCCTAAAGGAAAATCTATTGATGATGTCGCGATGATTGGGGTCCAAGAAGGAGGCTTATACAAGTTAAAAGGACATCTTGTTTCAACACATAGTATAGTTACTCTAAGTGAGCTATGGCATAAGGTTTTCTCCTATACATTATGCATTCAGACATGTATGGACCGATGTCAGCCGCTTCACTTAGTAGGTATGTACTTGTATATGTTTAAATTGTATCATTATCCTAAGGGTATTTGCAGGAGAAGGGATCTTTTGTCCAAACAACAATTGTAGATCCAAAGGGATCTCGGATCCACCACATTCAGAAGAACAACGCACTTCAGGTTTGATTGTTCTGATATGCCTCTAGTTGTTATGGCATTATCATCTTATGAACATCTAGTTGTCTTTTGATCTATTCAAGTTATGGTTATCATACTAACCTTTGCTCAAAGTTAAAGTTATAAGCTGACTCTAGTCAAAATATTAGATTGATTAAGGTTGAGATTTTCGATTTTACTTGCATTATATTCCCTAACTCAAATTCCTGTCAAGAAAGCATATTGTCTTAGTACAGGGGACAAGTTGAAGAGAATACTTGTCATCTTGAGTGAAGGAGACTCAAAGGAAAAGCAACAACACTCATTCTTGAAGATAAGACTCCAGGTTCCATGTTTGATTGATGAAATTGATAAGTTTCCAAATTGCACATGTCAAGTTTGATAATTGCTACACTACAAGTAAACATTATAGTTGTGACAGCAATCTTTGAAAGGTTCTATTACTACTAGATACAATGAATACTTGGTAGCATGTGAGTATTATTGATATAAATGCTTATTGTACTTGTTTACAAGATGTAACTAACATCTCTAGGAGATACTTCTTGTTTTGCTTCCCGACAGATCACCTTGATAATAATATGTTCATTACCATGCAATTGTCTTTTATTCTTGTTAACATAGATATGTTCTTATGAAAATGTTATTAAATGGGAAATACTTTTCCTTTGTTGCTCTTGTCTTGGGCAGGTTATCATGTTGTTCTTGTTTTCTTGTTTCGGGTAGGTTACCATGGAGGAATGATTGATCACAACACTAGAAGAGTGTTGTTCTCATTTCTTATTATTGTATTTCTTATTTTGGCTCTTGTTCCAGGCAGGTCACAAGTGATAGCTCTGAAGGAGCTACTGTGACGATTGTTCTCGCTATTGTTTTTAGTATCATTATAAAGAGTATTATTCTTGTCTATTGTTTTCCCCTTGTTGTTCTTGTTCCTGGCAAGTCACGGGTGATAACTCTGAGGGAAGCTGTAGTGACAGTTGCAAGAGGCAACACATTAGATGGTCTCTAGTTTGGGACATGGAGCAGACTATCTAGATAAGAAGTTGTATACACGACTGTATACATCCATGTACCAAAGGAGAAGAAGACGAAGAAAGGAACTATTGCAAGATACTGAGTATCTCATATGGAGATTGATTGTAAGGAACAAAGGGCTCCAATGATGATCGAACAAATCCCTCTAGTGTAGTTGATCACTCTTCAGATCATCAGGAAGAGTTAGAAGAACCAGAAGGGCCTACCCAAAATCCTTACAGTAACCAGGAAGAGACCAACGTGGTCCCATGACACTTTGCATTAGTGAGCCATATCATGAGGAGCAGATGGCTCCACCAATGGTGAGGCTGGTGGCCCCAACAAGTACCAGCTCAGAAGAAGCTAGAGTTCAGAGGGAGTCAGCCCTCACGATCTAGTAGGGAGGAGCAGCCTCCCCATGACCGTTCATAGGAGACTTCAGAAGAAATCATCACACACTGAGGGAGTAGATGGCTCCGAAGATTATATAGCTTCAGAGGGAGCATGGAGACTCAAAGTGAGCCTAATTTCAAAGAGAGTCAATGGCTTAGAGACTTTCATTCAGAAAGTATTCCTCCTCAGATTCAGGTGGGAGGGAGAGACGTCTTCCAGGACTGACAGACAGAGGAGGCTAGTTCGTAGCTTCAGAGACTTCTAGGAGATGTGACATCTCCTGGGAGGATTCCCTTGCTTCAGTAGACCTTGCTATAGTGACAGAGGAGGAAGTTAATCAGAAGGACTGGGATATGGATCTTTTCATTGATTCTGAGACCAGAAGGGAAGTCAATGGTGACTTCCAAGTTAATCTACAAGATCAAGCATGTTGCAGATAACAGCATAGAGATGTACAAAGACTGATTTGTGGCCAGAGGATTCTCCCAGCAAGAGGGAGAAGATTATGACGAGACACTTTCTCTAGTGATCAAAAGAAGTATACATAGAGCAGCCACAAGATACATGAGAAGGAATCTCATGTCTGCAGATTGAAGAAAGCTTTGTATGGGCCTAAGCAAGCACCCATGACATGAAATGCCAAATCAGATAGTTTCCCGATGAGCTTGGGCTTTACCAAGAGTAAAGCAGATTCTGACCTGTACTCCAAGGTTGTGGATGGTGGACCAATGATATTACTGTTGTATGTGGATGACCTGTTTCTAACAGGGGACGAGAAGCTCATCGTTGCGAGTAAGAGGAAGTTTGTTGCATAGTTCGAAATGAAAGACCTAGGCATGATGCATTACTTCTTAGGTCTAGAGGTATGGCAGAGACCGAGTGAGATTTTCCATTAACTAAGGAAAATATGTCGTTGATATTCTGAAGAGATTCAGAATGATGGATTGCAAGGCCATGCCTACACTGATGGTGACAAACCTAAAGTTGTTGTGATTCAAGATGCAATATTGTTGTGTGAGTCATTGTATGGGTTCATTCAGGAGGTAGGTCCATAAAATGTTGTCCAAGTCGTAATGGACAATGTTGCTAATTATGTTGTTGATGGCAGGTTGCTTATGCTAAGGTATCTTACCTTGTTTTGGACTCCTTGTGCTACACATTGTATTGATTTTATTTTAGAGGATATGGGCAAAATTCCTTATATCAAGGATATTGTTGAAATGGTTAGGAGCATCACAAAATGTATATGTAATCATGCATTTGTGCTTAGCTTGATGAGAAGATTCACAAATAACAGGGAGTTGGTGCGTCTTGCAATCACACGTTTTGCAACTAACTTCATATCTCTTCAATCTCTCTTGGCTTGTATGTGGGAAGTGAGGAGAATGTTCCTTTCAAATGAGTGGCATGCTTTATCACTTAGCAGTAAACCGAAGGGGGAGACCATATGCAAGCTAGTGTCATACCAAGAGAGATTTTGTGTGGGAGTGGAGGAGGTGTGTCACATTAGAACCTTTGTTAAAGGTTCTTTTGTTGGTTGATGGAGACAAGCCCGCAATGGACTACTTGTATGAGGCCATGGATAGGGCCAAAGAATCGATTCGTACCTATTATGAGGACAAGGGGGATGATGAATTTGAGAAACGACTATTAATATGGAGAGTGATTGATGAGAGATAGAACAATACACTCCATCGCCCCATTAATGTTGTAGGGATCTACCTCAACCCCACCTTCTCTTATTCTTCTGGTTTTAGATTTGATGTTGAGGTTATGGATGGATTCCACACATACGTTTAGAGGATGGTGCCAAATCTACAAGAACATTCAAAGATTTCTAAGGAAATGGAAATATATAGAATGGTCGGTGGAACATTTGGCTTTGGCATGGCTATTCAAGACAGGAAGACCAACATGCCAAGTAAGCTTCATTTTGTTTCACATTTCAATCTCTTCTTACTTTGTTTCAACTTTCAAATTTCAATGTCTTTCATCATGTCTCTCATTTGTTGTAGATGCTTGGTGGACAAGTTATGGGTCAAAAGTACCCAATTTACAAAAACTTACCATCAGGCTGCTTAGCCAAACATGTAGCTTTTTAAGATGCGAGCACAATTGGAGTGTATTTGAAAAAATACACACCAAGACGCACAACACGTTAAAAATTTTCAAATTAAAATTCGAATTCATTAAAAATCATAATTTATTATTTTATGCCAAGGTCACCCTCTAAATTATGTATTATAATTATTAATTTATAATTTATGACCCTCATACAGGTTGGAATCCTAATGCCTTAATGTCATTGTCTACATCTACTACAATCTTCGATTGTGGGTGAGGCAGCTTCAAAAAACACATGACTTAGAGGCCATCTCATTAAATGGGATTGACACAACTACTGCATGGAGGGTTGAGACCGAGAGGCCTGTCATGGAATCAACCCCTGATTGATTACAGGAGGAGCTAGCAAGGGAGGGAGAGATAGAGGAGGGCATTCCAGAGTAGACACCTTTATAGGAGATAACTATTGACATTAGGAGTGCACCACCACCTTCACGGACTCCGACAAAGTAAATTGGACTTAACAGTAGCACCGGTAGAGGACGTCAAAGTATAGCTTCTACTTCTTATTCTGAGGACGTCAAAGTCGCACGCTAGCCCAAGGGCCTTCTTCCGCTAGAGGAAAATCCATTACTAGAGCCATTACATTTGCCCGTAAAAGGAGCAGAGGGAATCGCTAGTTTATTTATCCGATATCATTGTAGATGAATCATGATGAATACATTTATTATATTTTTTGATGATATTTTGAGGCTTTGGAATTGAGAGAAAGGACATGATTCAGTGTAAATGTGTGATGTATCACTAGATATCTTATACATCTTATATATCAGTTTTATTTTCATATTTATGTGGCAATGCATTTATTTCAAGATGTTGTTGCTTTAGATGTTTAAAATTTTGAAAAAAAATGAATATTTTTTTAATTTTGTTGATATTTTCTGATGTTGCCGATAAGTTGTTTTTTGGACCCTCGACGATATTTCGCTAATAGGATGTTTGCAACATTGATATATATGCATATTGTCACGAAGCACTTGTAACATTAGAATCGTATTATTCATTTATATTTTAGCACATATGGGTTTCTCTTCTGTCTCCCATTTAGATTGGATGTTAACTTAGTTATTGAATAAGTTTGTTTGTAACAAAGCACGCAATTCTTTATTTGGAAACATGACAGTTCCCCAGAGGATGGCATGACTGGCATGACAAGCAAATATGAGCATTCAAGATCAAATTTATAAGGTATGTGTCACTTGATGTTCCTTTTAAGAGATTTGGATGGAATGTTACTAAGATGTTTACACCATACACGTGCTGAGAAGATTTTAAAAGAGATGCACAAAGTCATTTGTGGTGGCCACTTTGCAGCTCATGTGACAACATAAGTTGCACAAAACGTGGAAATGTGACCCCCCAAATTTTGGAAATGCAAAAACATAGTATTTAAAAAAATAAAAAATATAGATATTTCAAAAAACACATTGTATTTTTAAAATAGCACATTATCTTGCAAATTTGATAAAATGATCAAGAAAATTAGAGTGTTTTAGGAATTATTTTATACTTAAATTTGTCATTTGTTTAATCTCATTAGGCATTTGTGTGCTTGTAGCAAGTCCCACACAACTTTAAAGAACTTTTGTGATCTTGAAACACAACCTGTTTGAGTCAAAACAAGGGTTGTTCGAGTCGAAACGCATCAAAAACGCGGACCAATTTTTCAAGAACGTGTTTTCAAATCTTGAAACTTCCCTAAAATGTTTTGAGATATTCGGAATTCCCAATTGTTTTGAAATATGTTTCAGGGTTTCTGCATATTTTTGAGCCAGAAAAACACGGGGCAAAGACGTTTCCTACAACTTAGGTGAGAACACACAAGATTATAAAAGTTGGCATATTATCGACCCAAATAGTTTTTGGATGCCTATGCCTTTCTAATTCTAGTGAACCTTGTCAAAAAAATTCTAGAGAGTGAATATGCACCTTTACCACTTCAACCGTATCAATGGATATGCCACTCATGCAATGGTGTTTGGATGTCGTTCATCCAATTAGTCCCAAGCCTACCAAGGGCCATGTTTATATTCTACTAGCAACTAAGTATTTAATGAAATAGCCCAAGGTTGTTCCCCTTGTATATGATTTGGTAGCAACGGGAGCAATTCCCTCCTGGACAACTTTTCTTAGAGAAGAAGAAGATTGCAGAAGTCAAAGAAAGAACATTGAATAGTGGAAGAACACCCCGGAAGTGAAGTCAGCCCACAGAAAAATAATAAAGTGGAAATATAATTTCCAGGAAGAGAAGTCGGCCTATAGAAATAATAAAGTAAATATGAAGACCCCGAATAAGAAGTCGGCCCCAAACTGGCGCCCAAATTAGTATAAATACAGGGTTGGATCATTTCATTTGTACAGTCAGACAATTTTCCTTCTGCAGTGCGCACTAGGAAGCTAGCAGCTGCAGTTGTGGCAATTTTGTTATTCCTGGGTTCTGGTTCTCTTGGAGAGTGCGCCCCACTTGGGGAAGGACATTCTTGGTGGAACAAAAAGGCACCATGCTCATACAATTGAAGATGAAGAGCCACCCACAAAGATGATTAAAGAAAAGATTGAAGACTATGTCTTAATCTCTGCCCTCTCAGGATCAATGTCACCTGGTGAGGACACTTGGCTCATAGATAGTGGTGCTTCCAAGCACATGACAAGTCAGAGAAATATTCTCTCTAGCCTTACAGAAAAGAACTTTCCCTAGAAAGTTACACTTGGAGATGATTACCAGTACCCTATCAAAGGAGTAGGAGAGTCCAATTACAAACTTGATTCAAGGACCCCAATGAAGAAGAAGGATGTACTATATGTACCAGGTTTGACAAAGAACTTGCTTTCTATCTCAGCTTTAGATAAGAAAGGCTTCAGGGTTGCATTCATAGATGGTGAAGTCCTTACGTGGCCTAAAGGAAAAACCATAGAAGATGCAATTGTTATTGGGACAGAAGAAGGTGGTCTGTATAAATTAAAAGGTCACTCAAATGCAGCCTTGATTCACTCCAGTGAAAGTCCATGTGAACTTTGGCATAGAAGACTAGCTCACATCAACTACAACGCATTACCATATGTGAGCAAGGCAGTTACAGGTCTACCAGATTTCAAGGTTGATCATGAAGGTGTGTGCAAGGGATGTGCACAAGGAAAGAACATCAAGAATCCTTTCTCGAAGAGCGATAGTAACGCAGAAGGAGTCTTGGAGCTCATCCACTCATATGTATGTGGCTCAATGCCATCCACCTCTCTTAGTGGGTATGTATACTATGTATCATTTATTGATGACCATTCTCGCAAGACTTGGGTTTACTTCTTGAAATCAAAAGATGAAGTGTTTGGGAAATTCAAGGAATTCAAAGCCTTGATAGAAAATCTTGATGAAAGAAAAATCAAGATACTCAGGTTAGATAATGGAGGAGAATACACCTCAAAAGAGTTTGTAAGATTTTGCAGAGATGTTGGGATTAAGAGGGAGCTCACCACTCCCTACAATCCTCAACAAAATGGTGTAGCAGAAAAAAAGAATAGAACTATCAAGATCTTCCAATGCACTTATGGGCAGAAGCAGCAAGAACAACAATGTATGTACAAAACAGATTATCCCATAGTGCACTTGGGTTCAAAACCCCCGAAGAAATGTTCTCTAGAAAGAAGCCAGAAGTAAACCATCTCAAAATATTTGGCTGTCCAGTGTTTGTACACATTCTGAAAAAAAAGAGAACCAAGTTGGACGCTTCAGGAAAGAAGGGAATATTTGTTGGATACTGTGAGGTCTCTAAGGCCTTCAGAATTTACATTCCAGGTTACCATCATATTGAAATCAGCAGAGATGTAACCTTTGATGAAGATGCAGCACTCAAGAAATCAAGGAGATGTCGACTTGAAGAAGTATATGAAGAAGAACATGTAGCTCCCAGAGTTGCAGAACCAGTGAGGGAAGCCATAGTTTCCCCCGATGATGAGATTCATGAAGATCATGATATGATAGAATCTCAAGAACATTCCCAGATGACGATCTCTCACAAGAGAAAGCCAGCTTGGGCAAGGGAACTTATTCAAGATGGAGAGAAGTATGGTGCCCCCGAAGGAACCATGAGACAAGTTAAGAAACCTAAGCCATTCTCCAGTTATATGGCTTTGATGTGTGATCTCATAGAGAAGGAGCCTACTTGCCTTGAAGAAGCCATTCAGAAGAAAGAATGGGCAGATGCCATGACAGAAGAATACCAATCCATTATAAAGAATGATGTATGGGAAATAGTTCCCAGACCGAAGAGCAAAGACGTGGTATCTTCCAAATGGCTATACAAGATAAAACATGTTGTTGATGGAAGTATTGAAAAATATAAAAAAAGGTTTGTTGCTCGTGGCTTTTCTCAAAAGAAAGGCATTGACTATGAAGAAACGTTTGCTCCTGTAGCCAGATACACTTCTATCAGAACCATCATAGCCCTTGCAGCCAATGTTACCAGAACCGAACCGGTCGACCCCAAAAATCGGAACCAAACAGGAACCGGAAAAAAACCGGCTCAAAAAACCGGTCACTAAAAATACATAAAATATTCAAATTTTTGAAAAACAAATACATATTCATGTGCATCCATGTGAATCCAAACCATTATACACAAATTTGCAAAGTTTCTCATATATATTCATGTGCATCCATGTGAATCCAATTCTAGAATCCAGATTCCAGAATCCAAACCATTATACACAAATTTGCAAAGTTTCTCATATATATTCATGTGCATCCATGTGAATCCAGATTCCAAACCATTATACTCAAATTTGCAAAGTTTCTCGTATATATATAACAAGTAATAGTGTATAAAACCAAAATAGCACTAAGAGTAAGTGCACTCCGTGAGTCCATATGAATAGTCGAATCAAAATACATCATCAAAAAGGCTCTAAATGGCCAAAAATAAGTCTAGAGAGTAGATACTAGAGAGTCAGAGACTACACAATCTAATAATCTGAAATAATTAAACTGTAAACAGTTACATGATGATGATACAAATTCAATCATACAACTAGTACTAACTTAGTTACTAACATAAATGATGACATTGCCAACTCAACACTGTTGTCCAAACCCATATCATCAGGAAACACATCCCACATCTTTGTCTTTCCCTTCAACCACTCTTCTCTCTACCCAGTGCTTACAAATAAGACAGAGGTTGGTGTGCAGATACACCACTAAGTCACTTGACACGATGACAAAGAGAAGAGTTCAACAGAAGAATTTATACTTGAGTGAAGGGGACATTTTTACTGGGGTGGTGACAGAAGAGTTCAACAATCAATGCCACCAACATCGAGGTACATAAAGGGTATGGTGCCCTTGATTAAATGTCAGTTTCATACCCTCTTACATGATAGAATCCAGTGGAAACATTGCAATCCTGCCAATCTTGAAATCCTGAAAACCGTTAAGTCTACTGAATTTTGAATGGGACCTAAAATTCTACTTTCTCCATATGAAGTCCAATGAGGTTGGAACCACTCTCAAACATCCTGAAACAATAAATGGTAATGTTAAAAATTTAAGTAAAAGGATGAAAATGAAAGCCTTTCTCTTTCATTTTCATCCTTTTACTTTAAGAATTTAATATTACCATTAATAACCCTTAGTTGCACACTGAAACGCCTCATAGCTGCAACTTGCATGAGAAGAGATCCCTTCTCCTGATCTATGGCAAGAGATTCATGATCCAGCCTGTACGGAACCGGTCTGGAGCGGTTTAAGGGACTGGTTTGAACCGGTCTGGGCTCGGAACCGATTGGACCGGTTCCGGTTCGGTTCTAGTAACTATGCTTGCAGCTAAGATGAAGTGGAAGTTACACCAGATGGATGTGAAAACAACCTTCTTAAATGGTGTCATTGAAGAAGAAGTGTATATAGAACAACCTCAAGGGTTTGAAGTTGAAGACAGAAAGACACATGTATGCAAGTTGAAGAAGGCTCTGTACGGATTGAAGCAAGCTCCTAGAGCTTGGTATGGAAGAATTGACAATTTCCTAACGAGCTTGGGCTTTACCAAGAGTAAAGTTGATTCTAACCTTTACTTCAAGGTTATGAATGATGAGCCTGTTATATTGTTGTTGTATGTGGATGACTTATTCTTAACTGGAGAAGAAAAACTCATCACTGATTGTAAGAAGCAGCTCGCTGCAGAATTTGAGATGAAAGACCTAGGCCTAATGCACTATTTCTTAGGTCTTGAGGTTTGGCAGAGCCCAGAGAAGATCTTCCTTAACCAAGGGAAGTATGCAGTTGAAATACGGAAGAGGTTTGATATGTTGGAGTGTGAATCCATGAATACACACATGGAAACAAAGTTGAAGCTCCTAGTTGATACTTCGTCATAATTGGTTGATGCTACGCTATACAGACAGATCATTGGATGGTTGATGTATCTGACGAACACCAGGCCAGACATATGTTTTGCTGTGAACACCTCGAGTCAGTATCCAGTAAAGCCCAGACGTGTTCACCTTGTTGCTGCAAAACATGTGATGAGATACCTTAAAGGTACATTGGACTTTGGTCTCTGCTACAATGGAGATCAAGACTTCAGACCGATTGGTTATACCTATTCAGATTGGGCTGGAAGTGTTTCTGACAGAAAGAGAACTTCAAGATGTTGCTCCAGTCTGGGCTCAACCATGACTTCATGGCAGAGTAGGAAGCAATCTAGTATTGCTCTCAGCACAGCAGAAGCGGAATACATTGTTGCATGTTCCGCCAGTTGTGAAGCCATATGGCTACGGAAGTTGTTGACAGGTCTATTTGATCAGAGTACCACGTGGTAGCTCCATTAGGATTTTATATCCTAAGGAATCTTATGATTTTTGGGCAGCTCCTTAGGGACTATCAGAGTACCACAAAATGTTGTAACACCTGCCTCATTTTGTTGCCCCATGATGATGATGATGTTGTTTCTCCAGCCTTCGTGTTGTGATGATGTTGTTGCTCTAGCCTTTGTCATGTGATGATGATGTTGTTGTTGTTGATGTTATTGATGATGATGATGTATTAGTGTTATACTAATTCATGTTGATGCAGAGGATGATGATGCTAATCCAGCTCCATGCTGTGAATGATGATGAGAAAAACTTCTGATGATTTATAGAAATGTCAGTCAGTGTTTCAGATGTTGTTGATGTTGTTGACGTCTCTCTCTCCTGACGATGTTGTAGAATATCCTTCTTATTAAGGGGGAGTGTTGAAATATAGTAACTGCAAAGAGTATTCTATTTATTATCGAGTCATTATTAATTAGATCAATCCCCTTTTGTGTATTGATCATGTCAGGCTTTGTAAATGACCAAATCCCCTTTTGCGGATTGGTCAAACCCTAATTATATCATGCAAATTTAGAAGTCATCCCCGAGCCTAATTAAAGTGGTTTTAACCACTAAGTGAAGAAGTCGGCCTTGCCCATTGAATAGACACCTCCCCAATGCCTACCAGCTAATATAAATAAGAGAGGCTAGCACCTCATTCATTCACTCACTTATTCCACTCAACAAGTGCGCAAGTTTGGAGATAGCTGCAGTTGGGAGAAGGAAGAGAGGCGCATTGCTCAGTGTTGGATATTCTCTAGTGTTTTGGTTTATTGTCTTGGCATTGTATTGGCTATCTATATTAAGGAAGTTTTTGTTGGGTTTTCTCCCCCATGAGGGTTTCCCAGGATAAATGTTGTGTATCTTGTGATTGTGTTTCTCTCAGTAATCCTACCTATGCTATTGTTATCTAGTAAACTGAAAAGAAACTTAATAGCTGCTCTAAAATTAACAGAGATAAGTATTTGTTATCATGGTTTCTTCATTGTTGGTTTGCTCTTGTGAATAGAGCTTGTTCATGGTTGTATTGGAATATTAGAAAGATACTCTCTAAGAAAAGTTGGTTGGGTTTTTCCCCGAGTTTGGGGTTTTCCCACGATAAATCTTTGTGTCTTCTTGTGCTTGTTTATCTGCTGCTTTTATATTTCAGTATATGGTTATTAAATGTTAACAGAAGATAAAAATACTATGGTAAATCTAATGCTAACAAAACTAATGAAAATCTAACATGGTATCAGAGCGGTTTTCCTTCAAAACAGTCTAACCACTGGAAGGAAGATTGTGAGATTTGCCACATTGTTGAAATTTGTCGTTGCACAGTTTTCTTTTGTCAAGCTCATTGAGTACTTATTATAAATTCAATTGGGACAAATTTTAGCATAGATCAACTCGCTTTCCCTAGCGCACCTACTACGTGTTTCAGATTGACTTTCCGTCAAAGTTGAACTTTTAGGTTTTTAGGCTTGTTGACATTTTCCTGGACATTAAACCTTCTGATTCAGATTTCTAACCTTTTCTTGATTGATGTAATGTCTAAGATTAGAAGACAAAGCTAGATGGTGCACTCGTATATAAAATGAGGGAAGTTGCAAGAGATGTACATGTGGCAAGAGGACATTTATCCAAGCAATGACAATAGATCCAAAGGGATATTAGATCTAGTGCACTCAGAGGAAGCCCGAGAGTTAAAGTTAGCAGTGGCAATGTCTTCTACAGTATATAACAACTCAAATGGGACAGCAGCAGCTAGACTCCAGGTTTACATATCAAGTCACAGGTGATAGCTCTAAGAGGGAGCTATAGTGACGGTTGCAGGAAGCAACAAATTAGATGATCTCTAGCTGAGACGTGGAGAAAACTATCCAGACATAGAGCAGTATACATGACCATACACATTCATGTAACGAAGGAGAAGAGAACGAAGTTAGAACCTTCTGGCAAGAAGGGTACTTTTGCAAGATACAGAGTATCTCATATGGAAATTGATTGTGAGGAGCAGAAGGCTCTGAAGGATGACCATACAGATCCCTCTAGTTCAGTTGATCACTCTTCAAATCATCAAGAAGAGTCAGTGGAGCTAGAAGGGCCTACCTAGAAACATTGCAGTGACTAGGAAGAGACCAACATGGTCCCATGGTACTTTGCAGGATGCAAAGGGCATACAGTTATATGGCATTGATGAGCCATACGATGAGGAGGAGCAGATGGCTCCACCAATGGTGAGGTAGGTGGCCCCACCAAGTACCAGCTCAGAAGGAGTCAGAGTTCAGAGGGAGTCAGCCCTCAGGATCCAGTAGGGAGGAGAAACCTCCCAGTACAGTTCATATGAGATCAGACTTCAGAGTAACTCAGCAGATGCAGAGGGACCAGATGGCTCCAAGATTATATAGACTCAGAGGGAGTCAAACCCGAGAGGGAGCATGTGGACTCAGAGTGAGCCAAATCTCAGAGAGAGTCAGTCGACTCAGAGGGAGTGGACCATGAGAAGACCTTTGCTCCAGTCACCCGGTACACTTCCACCAGGACCATTACTTGCTAGAAAGAAGTAATGATGGACTCTACTCCAGAAGAACATATCCTAGAAGATCAAAATGAGACAATAGAGCTAGAGATACCTGTAGATCCACCCAGAGAAATTATTACCAGGAAGAGACTGTTAGAATATAATGGATGTGCTCGTTTTACCATTGACAATATCTCTATTGTCACCCAACCATAGGCCGAAGCCACCCTCCGAGCACCTTAACCTTGACAGAGAATCACTCTGGAAGCAAACCTTAGGCTAGATAGCCAAACAAAGGGTAGCGCACCTTTCCCCAAGGATAGCGCACCAACAAGAGTTGATCAGATAGTCCAAACCCTAGCCAAGAGATAGTCCAAGCCAAACATGATCTGCTAGCTGCAGCAACTGCAATGGAAGCTCTCCTCAAACCTTCGCACAAGACTGGGCACTGCAGTGCGCACAAGTTGTTGCTCTGCAATTCTGAGACTGCTTGCCAGAATGAGAACTAGCCTTCTGTATTTATACTAATTCTGGCTAACTGCCTGGGCCGACTTCTCATTCTGGGTATCTGTCTGTTCAGTATATATTATTATTTCTGGCCGACTTCTTCTCTTGGAGGTTAATAACCTAATATAAATTATCTTCTTGAGCCGACAAGTCTTCTAGGGTTATTAGCCAACTCATTAGGGTTTCTTCTTGCTTCCCGGAGTATTCTATCCTCGTCAGGTTTACACATGAAGGTAAATACCTCCCGCAGCTACCATAATATCAACAGAGACCAGCACAGCTTCGAAACACTTTGCAGGAAGCTAAGGGACATGTAGCTCCCAGAGGCTCTTTTAGAGAGAGCAAGAGACCACACAAGTTTTCCATCTATGTGGCGTTGATGAGTAAAATCATTGATTCAAAACCTTCCACTTTTGAGGAAGTTGCTAAGTAGCAAGTCTGGAAGGATGCCATGATGGAAGAATACAAGTCCATCATGAAGAATGATGTGTGAGAAGTGGTTATGAGACTAGAAGGGAAGTCAGTAGTGACTTCCAAGTGGATCTACAAGATCAAGCATGTTGTAGATGGCATGCATAGAGAAGTATAAAGAGAGATTTGTGGCTAGAGGATTCTCCCAGGAAGAGGGAGAAGATTATGACGAGACACTTGCTCCAGTAGCCAGAAGAAGTGTACATAGAGCAGTCACAAGATACATGAGAAGGAGTCTCATGTCTACAAATTGAAGAAAGCTTTGTACAGGCTTAAGCAGGTACCAAGGGCATGATATGCAAGAACAGACAGTTATTTGATGAGCTTGGGAATGGTTGCCCCTTGATATTGGATGACCTGTTTCTTACAGGGGATGAGAAGCTCACAAATGGGTGCAAGAGGGAACTCACTTCAGAGTTCGAAATGAAGGATCTGGATTTGATGAGATTAGAGGTGTGGCAGAGACCAGATGAGATTTCCTTAGCCAAGGAAAATATACAATTGAGATCCTCCAGAGATTCAGGATGATGGACTGCAAGTCCACAGCCACACCTATGGTTACGAATCTGAAGCTCATGAGTGATTCATCTTCAAAATTGGTTGATCCCACGATGTACAAGCAGTTGATCGGATCCTTGATGTACCTGGTTAATACTAGGCCGGATATATGCTTTGCAGTGAACACATTGAGTTAGTACATGGCTGAGCCTAGATATGTACATTGCATAGCAACAAAACATGTGTTAAGGTACCTGCATGGTACGGTTGGATATCGACTCAGATATGTCTTGGACAATGCAGTAAAGTTGCAAGGTTATACAGACTCTGACTGGGCGGGGAGTGCAGTGGACCAGGAAAGCACATCAAGATGTTGCTTCAGTTTGGGATTAGGTATGATCTCATGGTTGAGCAAAAAACACACGTCAGTGGCACTCAGTACAGCAGAGGCAGAGTATATTGCAACCAGTGTTGCAAGCCGTGAAGCAGTGTGGCTTCAAAAGTTGCTTGCAGGGTTATTTGATCTAGACATGGAGCCAACTTTGATATATTGTGATAATCAAAGTTGCGTGAAGCTTTCAAAGAATCCAGTCTTCCATGACAAGTCAAAACATATAGAGATCAAATATCATTACATCCGAGACATGGTGCAGAAAGGAGTTGTGGTGCTCCGGTACATATCCACAGATAAGCAGATAGTGGACATTCTCACCAAGCCTTTGTCTAGAGTGAAGTATGAGTACTTCAGAGACAAGCTTGGCGTGATGCAGAATGTCCACCCTCGTTGAGAGGGAGGTGTGATGTTTCTCCTCCAGCGGGCTTCCCCTTTGGCCAAGGGTTTCCCAGATTAGTCATGTGAGGTGACTGAGGGAGTAATGTACAGTCTGGTACAAGTCTTGCCTACGACATGTGAGGTGGCTAGGTGTGAATAAGACTCGTAGCATGGTCTTGGACCATGACATAGCCTTGGGGTTATGATTGTAGTCTTGCCTATGCCATGTGAGGTGGCTAGGTGTGAATAAGACTACTTGGAGAGGAGAAACATCACAACCTGGTGCAAGTCTTTCCTACGCCATGTGGGGTGGCTAGGTGTGAATAAGACTTGTAGCATGGTCTTGAACCATGGCATAGCCTTGCCTAAGCCATGTGAAGCGGCTAGGTGTGAATGGGGCTATGGTGGTAGTCTTGCCTAAGCCATGAGAAGTGGCTAGGTGTGAATAAGACTATTGGTAGAGGAGAAACCTCACAGCATAGTCATGAGGACTATCGCAGTAGTAGTGTACTACTGGACAGCATGGTAGTAGTTGTGTGCTGCTAGTTGATTGCTACATAGTCGTAAGAATTATGGAAATAGTTTTGTACTACTGGTCAGCATGGTAGGACGCACGGTTGATCTACTGGTCAGATTATGGTATGCACGGTTGATCTAACATCCCACAAAAACAGCAAAGTTTTCACGTGATGTGACATGACAAGCAACACTGGTCTAGAAAATATAGTTTTGGAAAATTCTTAACAAGTGAGAAAAGCATTTCGAGTAACCCATAAACATTACTCAAACCTAACAATATGTTAAGTTAATCAACATTAGATAAAGATGTTCCTATCTTTACCTACATCAATCTCTCAATGAAAAATGAAAACACAACTCATGAGTTTCAAAACTTACATAATGCCTGAGTTCTTCTTGCAAATGCTTCATGACTATTTTGCTTTCATGCTCACTTGAACTTTGCGCTTCTGCACTGGCATTGGAGACTTTCTGCTCCAATTCTCTTTTCTGATTTAAGCTCTGCATAATTGAAAGTGAAAAAGAGATTTGAAATCAAAATATGTTGCATTATCACACATTTAACACAATTATTCCAAATGAATTATAAGTGACCCAGAACTTTTACAGAACAAAATTTGATTGTGGATCCCCGCAAGAGGAAATGAAAATACTTATCCATAGATATATACATATTCTATACCATATAGATAAAGATTACCAAGCCAACATCACAAATTGCAAACCACATTAAAAAGTCAAATCCTAAAGGCTAACATAGAATACTTATGGCATCTTTCAGAGTGAAAAAGCTCAAATTTATCATTGCCATCTAAGTTTCAAAATTCACATCCACTATTCACAGAAACCAATTCCCGTGCACTAACATAAGGTAAATAGAAGTGACAACAAGATGTCAATGAATCAATATCCTACAACCTCTCATCAGCACAGTGAAGCTAGCCACATAGCCATGTCAAAGCATATAACCTCTCATAGTTCTTTGCAGTATCTCTTACAACCAATAGCAACAGTGAGTTTGCCAACAAGGTAGATGAATGGCCTCCAACATTACAATGTTATTGTCAAAATTAAGAAGCTTTCACTTTAAGCTTTCAAATTTCAATACATGTGATAGTATTTGATTTTTCCTTTGGATATATAGATCTGAAATTCTTATACAACCATTAACTTCTTACCATCCTTAAAATTAACAAAAAATGTTCCCGTAGGAGCATCTTAATATAGTATTGATACTTAGGAAATATATTTTGCATCTAGAGGAACAGATCCTTCACCCCCTCCTCCCCCCTAGATATGCCTAGATAGGTATTGGATCCAAATCCTTCTAGGATTTGACAAAAAGGTAAATAGAAGTGACAACAAGATGTGAATGAATCAATATCCTACAACCTCTCATCAGTGCAGTGAAGCTAGTCACATAGCCATGTCAAAGCATGTAAACCTCTCATAGTTCTTTGCAGTATCTTTTACAACGAACAGCAACAGTGAGTTTGCTAATAAGGTGGATGAATGGCCTCCAACATTACAATGTCATTGTCAAAACTAAGAAGCTTGCACTTTAAGCCTTCAATACGTGTGACAGTATTTGATTTTTCCTTTGGATCTAAAGATCTGAAATTCTTATATAACCACTAACTTCTAAACATCCTTAAAACTAACACAAAATGTTCCCATGGGAGCATCTTAATATAGTATTGATAATTTGGAAATATATTTTGCATCTAGAGGAACAGATCCTTCATCCCCTCCTCCCCATAGATATGCCTAGATAGGTATTGGATCCAAATCCTTCTAGGATACACCTTCGATGCTTCGTGGATCTGTATTTGAAAAGGATAAATATGGCTCTGTACAAGATCCAACTCAAATACATGTGGGTTGATCTCCATCCCGTATCTCCCTAGGATAAATAAATAAAGAGATAAAAATAACACAAACATTAAATAAATCTACATTCAATAAATTTCAAAAACTGAACAACTGAATACATGTCACTATACTTGATTTGTGCCATACAACTGTTGATATTATGGTAGCTGCGGGAGGTATTTACCTCCACGTGTAAACCTGACGAGGATAGAATACTCCGGGAAGCAAGAAGAAACCCTAATGAGTTGGCTAATAACCCAAGAAGACTTGCCGGCTCAAGAAGATAATTTATATTAGGTTATTAGCCTCCAAGAGAAGAAGTCAGCCAGAAATAATAATATATACTGAACAGACAGATACCCAAAATGAGAAGTTGGCCCAGGCAGTTAGCCAGAATTAGTATAAATACAGGAGACCAGTTCTCATTCTGGCAGGCAGTCTCAGAATTGCAGAGCAGCACTTGTGCGCACTGCAGTTGCCCAATTTCTGCGCAGGTTTGGAGGAGAGATGTCGTTGCAGCTGCTGCAGCTAGCAGTTACGTTTGGACTATCTCTTGGCTAGGGTTTGGAACATCTGATCAGCTCTTGTTGGTGCGTTATCCTTGGGGAAACGTGTGATACCCTTTGTTTGGCTATCTAGCCTAGGGTTTGCTTCCGGAGTGATTCTCTGTCCAGGTTAAGGTGCTCGGAGGGTGGCTTCGGCCTATGGTTGGGTGACAATAGAGATATTGTCAATGGTAAAATGAGCACATCCATTATATTCTAACAGGTTATGGGCCCACACCTCCTTCATTTAGTCTAACCGCTGGAAGGAAACATAGCCAGAAGGATATTAAGCTCGTTGAAGAACTGTCGCTAGGGTTTCTAGCAGGAGCAGTCACCAAAGCACTGCCGCTAGGGTTACTAGCAGGTGCAGTTGCAGAAACCCTAATCCCCTCGTTGAGACACCTTAAGTGAAGAGATTGACCTAATCTCCGAACAGATCAGTGCACCCTAGCCTAGCGCATCTCCTAGTACTCTCAGCAAGCCAAGACGTCAAGTTTGAGTTTGTGGTCAAATCTAGGGTTTGACCAAGTCAAAGCAGCCGTGACTTATTCTATGAAGTCAGAGAACAAGTTAGATGGAGCCTCTAACTTCAGAGCGTGGAAGACAAGGATTGACCTCATCCTTGCCAAGAATAAAGTGTTGGATATCGTGAAAGGAAAGATTGTGGAACCAGAGTTTGAAGAAGGAAAAGAGAAGGAACCACAGAACGTTGTAGTTATGGAGAAGTTCAAAGACGATGACATCAATGCCATGAGTATCATAGTGGAATCTATAAAAGACCACTTGATACCCTACATCTCTCATCTTGACTCATCGAAGAAGATGTACAATGCCCTAACAAATCTCTTCTCGGTCAGAAACATTGGACAAGTTATGAGTCTGAAGAATGAGCTCCGTGACATGAAGATGAATGATGAGGACAGCATAACATCATACTTTGTGAGGATCAACTACAAGCTATTGAAGAGATCATTTCAAAGAAGGAATAGGTAAACATAGTACTCAATGGTCTTCCCAAGACGTGGGATGCATTTGCCGCAAGCATGAGGAAGCCAAGAAGAATCCAAGATCAGTGCAAAAGAGAAACCCCAAAAGAAGTACGATGATCAGGGCTTCACAGCAAGATTCAAGAATTTTAGGAACAAACGGAAGTTTGGCTCAAGGAGGAAGCCAAATCAAGAGAAAGACATTTCAGAAATACAATGCTTCAACTGTCGAAAGTATGGTCACTACAAGAATCATTGTCCCGAGCTAAAGAAAAGGAAGGAGAAACACGAAGCATCAGTTGCCGAAGAAAAAGAACCTACAAAGAAGACTAAGCAAGATGAAAGAGACTTCTTCTTCTAAAGGTAACAATACTCTTCTTATTTCTTGTACATATCTTGTTTGCATCGTCTCTGTACATATCTTGTATATCTATCTCCTGAAAGATAATGTATTCCAAGAAGAACTATACCTATGGAAGAACAACAAGATAAGGATTGATATCATTAGATAATACACATGAAAGGATGAAATATGCCAAATCAATCATGAAGAGACTTAGAAGAAGCAAAGACAGAAAGAAGTCAGAGAAAGACTTATAACTTTTTGTAGAAGACAACAAGACGGAAGCATGGACTCTGTTAGACAGAGAGAGCCAATTATATATTGCAGAAAACACTAAGGATGCAGACGGAGGCATGGACTCTGTTAGACGGACGGAGCCGATTATATGCACTCATACATGAAGCAAGGATTAGGAGGGAGCTAATCCTATGATCCATTAAAATGATGAAGTATGGTAGCATCCATGAAAGACAGTACGTGTTCAGTTCAACTGCAGAAGAAGTCTTCTTCGAAGAGAAGCCTTAAAAGATCCCTGGTTGTTCATCCACATCCGTGATCCTATGATGAAAGAAAGAAATGGAATCTTTAGGGCATGGAATCTATAAGAAACTCCATGGACCCAAGAGCTAAAGAAAAACATTAGGAAGAACATGAAGATTCCAAGAAAGAAAGAGAAGCTAGAACAACCAGTCATTATATTAAGAATCACAAGATTACCAACCTGATATGAACTCAATAAAAGCAATCAAGCAGAGGAACTGAAAGTCGTAATGAAGAACAGTGTATGGAAGACTTATGAATGAAAGCATTGCGAGATCTAGAACTAGAGGTTCTCCCAGATGGAGGAAGAAGACTATGATGATTACTTGTTCCAGTAAACCAGACATATCTCTACATGAGTCATTATATCATCCGCAACATCCATGAGTTGGAGTTCTACATCAGATAAATGAACAAAGAGCGTATGAAGAACAACCTCAAGACTTCGAGGCATACCAGAAAGATACCCTTGTATGGAAAAAGACAACTTGGTGGAGAACCTCCAGTGCACAGCAGAAGCGTGGTGAAGATTTTTCTATAACAAAGACAATGTATCAAGATGATTACTCAGTAGATCAGATCTCATGATAACAGAAGAAGTGCCACATGGATATGTTCCAGTTTTCCAACAAAGATATACTCTATTGATCAGAGCTACATGAAGCCTTCAAAGAAAACCAATGTTCCAGACCAAAGTACAACATTTGAAATCAAGCATTACATTATCCGTGATGAAGTCCAGAAAGGAGAAAGTGGTTCTCCAATACATATCTCCACAGATGAGCAGATAAGCAGACATTTTGGTAAACCTTCTATCCAAGATGAAAGAGTTTGCGCACTCAAGCTGGAGCTCGTGGAGACGACTTCCTTATTGAAAAAGGAAGAGATGACTCCCAGGTTGGGAGGGAGCACTAAAAATATTATTGAGGACATTCATTTTCAAGATTGAAAAATAGTCCATCTTGGACAGATGCTTTCTTGTTCGGAAAGTGGATTGAGATTTCTGACGGACAGCGATTTCCCATTGTGGTTAACATGGGAAATGGTCCAGATTGCTGATGTATCATAGACAGCAACTTCCCATTGTGGTTAACATGGGGAGTGGTCTAGGGCAGTCTCTCTTCTTGAGGGTTACTCAAGAAGACTGGCCCGCCTCGCCGGACAGCGATTTCTCATTGTGGTTAACATGAGGAATGGTTTGTTTTGGAGGTTGATACAGGACAGTCTTTTCCTCTTGTGGTTAACAGAGGAAATGGTCCGGACAGTCATTCCTTAGGGTTTATACATTCTCTCCAGGGTGCACTTTGATTAGTGTAGGAAGAATGGCCCAGGGTGGGGAATGGTCCAGGTTCTGAAAACAGGACAGTTATTCTTCCTTGCTTGAGAAGAATAGTCCAGATATCTCATTGTTCTACTTTGAGGGTAGATATTCTTTCAGATCTCACAGATGTGAGTGAAAGATTGGCCCAGA
>JASDQU010103635.1:0-25766 GCA_032191745.1 Picea mariana
AGATGTAATATTTGATGAATCATATTTCATCAAATCATATGTAGATGTTCAAATAAAACAGGAAGAAGTACCTAAGTATCAAAAGATTTAGTTTGAAACCAGTTCAAATACAAATGTAAGTGAACATGAAGAATTTTTTGAATATGTTCATTTAGAGTTTCCTACAGAGGAAGACATGGTTGATGATAACAATCAAAAGAATGTGGATGAGCCAAAAACTTCCCTAAGGAGGTCTACATGGATCAGAAATCCTCCAAGAAGGTATGATGATTTTGTTTCGTCAGTTTCTTTAAGTACTAATGATGATGAACCTTCATTCTATCATGAAGTTGTGAAGGGTTCTAACAGTGATAAATGGAAAGAAGAAGAATACCATAGGATAATCCAGTAGGAAGTCTAATGTATGTGATGGTTAGTACAAGGCCAGAAATTTCACATGCAGTTGGGGTTGTCAGCAGATATATGGAAAATCCAGGTAAAGAGCATTGGGCAGCAGTGAAATGGGTGCTTCGGTATCTGAAGCACACAAGTGATTATTGTATCACCTATAATGGTGGTCGTGAGTTAGTCTGTGGTTATGTTGATTATGATTTTGCAAGTGATTTGGACAAGAGAAGGTTGACTTCAGGATATGTCTTTACTCTCGTGGGTGGAGTTATTAGTTTGATTTCAAAGTCGCAGAACATTGTTGCTTTATCCACTACAAAATCAAAATACATAGCTACTTCACATGCTTGCAAAGAGGCGGTTTGGTTAAAAGGTTTGTTTGGTGAGTTTGGAAGGATGCAGGACAAAGAAAAGCTACTTTGTGATAGTCAAAGCACTATTCACTTGGCTAAGAATCCATCCTACCACAGTAAAACAAAACATATTCCTATCAAGTACCATTTTGTAAGACAGGTCGTCGATGAATGTGGAGTCTCTCTTGAAAAATTTCATACAAAAGAGAACTGTGCATACATGTTCACAAAACCAGTACTTTTAGAGAAGCTATGATGGTGCTTGGCTTCTTTTGGCTTGCAGAAAAGGTGATGAACAAAAGGAAGGAGCAAGTTATCAGGTTAATTGTTATTAAGGTGCAGATTGTTGGAATTTTGGTGACAACAAATTCCCAAGATTAGTATTTTAGATCCTATAATTCAGTGATGGTTGTAACTAATGAGACTAAATTAGAATATGGGTGAGAGCACATTCATTAGTCAATTATTCTGTAACTGTGTATTCCTATATATTCACTTTATGCCCGTAGAGGTTGAGTGTGAGTGACATGAATGGGTGAGCTATTGTAATATTCATGATCTGAATAATAAGACAACCGATACCTTTGCTTGGTGGCGTAGCCCAAATATGGGGTAAACCACGTAAATCTATGTGTTTTTAATTATGTGTGACTATGCTTGGCTTATGATATTTGTGTTTCCAAATTTACAAATATAACATTGTTGAGTAAATTTTATATCAAATGGTATGATGATCATTATGTAAATGCTCATTGTTTAATACTAATGATTCACTTATTTACAAGATCAAATTTATCTCTTCTCAGAATATGTTCTTGGTTGTTGTCTTTGTCCCGGGCAGGTTACCCTGTAAATTCCATGGAGGTTACCATGGAGATGTTCTTGTTTTGTTTTGGGCAGGTTACAATGAAGGAATGACTGGTAACAACACTGAAGAAGTGTTGTTATTGTTTCTATTTCTTATTCTTGTTCTGGGCATTTCACAGTTGATAGCTATGAGAGGGAGCTATAGTGACGATTGTGCATGTTCTTGTTTTTTGTTCTGGTTCCTATTTCCTTATCATAAGAATGTTGTTCTTGTCTGTTATTTTCCCTTGTTATTTCTCTTATTCTGGGTAGGTCACGAGTGATAGCTCTGAGAGATATCTATAATGACAGTTGCAGGAGGAAACATATTATATGGTCTCTAGTTTGAGACATGGAGTAGACTATCCAGGCATAGAGTTGTGTACATGACAGTATACATCCATGTACTGAAGTAGAACAGGAAGAAGTTAGAACCTTCTAGAAAGAATGATACTTTTTTGGGATACAGAATGTATCATATGGATATTGATAGTGAGGAGTAGAGGGTTCTGAAGGATGTCTATATAGATCCCTCTAGTTCAAGACTATCAGTAGAGCCAACAGAGCCAATGGATCTACCTAGAGATGTTACAGTGACCAGGAAGAGACCAGTGTGGCTTTGTGATACTTTGCAGGATGCATAGAGGCATGCAACTCTCTATGGTACCTTCTAAGAAAGAAAAAAAAACCTCATATATTCTCGAGTTATATGGCATTGATAAGCCACATCATGAGGAGGGATAGATGGCTCCACCAGTGGTGAGGCAGGTGGCCCCACCAAGTACTAGCTCATAGGGAGCCAAAGTTCAGAGGAGTCAACCCTCGGGATCCAGTAGGGAGGAGAATCCTCCTAGGACAATTCGTAGGAGATCAAAATTCAGAGGATGTCGGCAGGACCAAAGGGAGCAGATGACTCTGGAGATTGTACATACTTAGAGGGAGTCAAGATCTAGATGGAGCATGCAGAATCAAAGTGAATCTGTTCTCAAAGAGATTCAGTTGGATCATATGGAGATCTGATCATTCATAGGGAGTTCCCCCTCATATTCATGTGGGAGAGAGACATCTTCTAGCACTGATAGACAAGTGGCATGATTTGAGGAGGCTTCTAGGAGATGTGAGATCTCCTGGGAGGATACACTTACTTTAGTATACCTTGCTACAGTGACTGAGGAGGTATCCAGTTAGAAGGATTGGGGTATGGATTTTGTCTCAGTCATAGAGGGAGAATCCAGTGAGGTATACTGGACAGTAGAGCCTATTTTAGTGACATAGGGAGTTGGCCTCAGAGTTCGAGGTGGTGGATCTTGGCCAGATGTACTATTTATTGGGATTAAAGGTGTGACAAAGATCAGATGAGATCTCCCTCATTCATGGGATACTGATGAGATTCGATATGATGGACTATAAGCCCATGGTTATACCTATGGAGACAAATCTGAAGAAGTTGAGTGATTTTACTTTAGATTCAGATTTGGTGGATCCCATGATGTACAAGCAGTTTATTGGATCCTTGATGTACCTGGTTAACACTAGTTTGGATATTTTCTTTGTAGTGAGAACCTTGAGTCAGTTTATGGTAGATCTGAGACACTACAATTGGATTGTAGCAAATCATATGTCAAGGTACCTGCATGGTACAGTTGGATATGGATCATATATGTCTCAGGTGGTGAAGTAAGGCAGCAAGGATATACATATTTTGATTGGGCAGGGAGTACAATAGACAGATTGAGCACCTTGGAGTGCTTCTTCAACTAGGGATCAGTTATGATTTCAAGAAATCCAGTTTTTGTGTCACTTAGTACAGTAGATATGGAGTATATCGTTGCCAGTATCGCAAGAAGAAAAAGCAGTATGGATTCAAAAGCTTCTTTTAAAACTTCATCTAAGACATGATGCAGAAGGGAGCATTGAAGCTCCAGTACATATCAACATATGAGAAGATAGCGGATCATCTGATACATGATACAGAAGGGAGCAGTGAAGCTCCAATATCCAAAGACAAACTTAGCATGATTTAGAATGTCTCCCTCATTGAGAGGAAGTGTTAATGTTTTGGGAAGCATCGGGTATACATTCTCCTCCAATAGCCATGTGACCTGGCTAAGGAGAATGGCCCAGGCGTAGTATTTATCCTTTCTCATGTGACTTGACAAGGAACGACAAAGACTTGAGGTGTTTATGCTTCTCCAGATGGCAGTTCCGAGCTGAGATTTTCCTCTGATGGCCATGTTGAATTGGATAAGGAAAATGGAAAACATTATCCTCTTATGGCCATGCTAACTTGGCTAAGGAGAATGGTACATTCTTTTCCTATGGTCATGTTGACTTGGCTAAGAAGAATGGCCCATGTGTATTATTTATCCTTGATCATGTGACTTGATCAAGCACCGATGAAGAGTCGAGGTACATATTTATCGAACACACATTCTCCTTTGATGGCCATGTTGAATTTTCTACGGAGAATGGTCCAGGGCATTGATGTTCACCGTGTATTAGCATCGTGAAAGCACTCTCCTCCGATGTCCATATTGACTTGGATAAGGACAGTGTCATAGGGTGTTGATATCTCTGTGTATTAGCATCAAGCATTCTTCTCTGATGTCCATTCTGACTTGACTAAGAAGAATGAACCAGGTGTGGTATTTATCCTTGATCATGTGACTTGACAAGGACCGTTGGATATCTGAGGTGATATGTGGGAAAAACATACATCAATTGGGTGCTTTTTGGGAGAAGTATACATCAACTAGGTGCATGCCAAACAAGATTAAATCAACCAGTATCAAGGACAACCTTTCTATGATAAAATAAATCCAAGTATGGAGAATGCCTCCCTCATTGAGAGGGAGTGTTGAAATTTTAAAACTTCAGGCAGTCATTCTCCATAGGAAGTACAAGAAGACCCATCTAACAAAAAATAATCCCCAGGAAGAAATTGAATACCCACAAAGAGAATTCAACCCCACCAGTAAAATATAGAAAATAATAAAGTAAATTTGAAGACCCAGAATGAGAAGTTGGCCCCACAGTAAAAGACAGGTGCCTAGATTAGTATAAATACAGGCTGGATCATTTCATTTGGATAGACAGACAATTCTCTTTTTGCAATGCACACTATCTAGTTTCTTTGAGCCAGTTTCAGTTCTTGATCTACTTACTTATGTGCTATCTTGGAGAGGTTCTAGGCTTGAAAGATCTTTCTCTTGGTTATTCTTGGTCGTATTATTTAGGCGCTATCTCTTGGAGGTGCTAGACTTGGGGAGGACTCTTCTCTGTATGGTATTATGATCTGGTGATGGTGATGTACTGGTAATATCTTGGACTGAATTCTTCTATAAGAAATGTTGTTGGGTTTTCTCCCAAGGTTGGGCTTCCCAAGACAAACTCTTTTGTTCTTGTGTTGAGTTCTTGTGTCTATTGTGCTTGGTTAATATTTCTGATGCATTGTTATAGTTGAGAGTTTGAATGTATAGTTATTCTATTATAACTATGGTATGAAAGTGAATCTTGAATTGAAATCATAAAGAAATAACTATCAGATATGAGAATTAGAAAAATCAACACTAATAGGGGGTAGTAATGACCCTCCCATACCTATACTTGGAAAATTGTATAATTTTGTAAGCTAGTGTGAAGTTTGAAGAAGATATTTTGTGAGATCTATCTAATGGATTTTGTATTAACATGACTCACTTTATATGTCGTGTTTTGATTGTGTACCTCGAGTCCAGTCTTCATGATGTCTCTTGGACCACATGAGCCCCCTCCTTGGATGATGATTGCACATGGTTGATGACACTTGAATCCTTTGGAGGATAATGAGGGGTTGTTACCCCACTTGTATGAATTTCATCCCCGTCGCTTGAGGGAGGTCGTTTGGCACCCCTAGTAGGATGTTGGAGGATTTTATCACATGGCTCTGGTCACAGGATTCCCTAGCACATGCAGGCATGACATTGAGGTATTGGTAATGGGACATTCCACCTAGAGGATGATTGATTTGATGAGACATTTCACCTTTTGAGGAGGATGTTAGGACTTTTCTTGAGGAAGTTTCACTTGGAGGGATGATGTGGCACTTCACCATGCATGATGGCACCCTTTGGAGATGGAACGTTAAACTTTGATGATGAGACGTTGCACTAGGAGCATGGATGTTTCATCTTTATGATGATTGGAGACTTGTGATGAGATGTTTGGGTTTCCTTAAGGATGACATGGAACTTTTGATGATGTCACAACCTTTGGAGGGTAGTATCACCGTTGGAGATTAAATGTTGTACCCTTTCATCACAACATTTCATTTTTTTATCCTCTTTTCACCACTATGGAGTGAGTCAGGCTACGTGTGTGAGCATTGGAGCACTCTTTATGGGATGATTTGATGTATGAGTCAATTTACTTCATCTTGGAGGAATTGTTGGGGGTATTAGAGACCTTTCCACTCTCATATCATGGATTATTTATGTATTGTTTCCTTATATCTATGGTTTATGAGAGATAAGGCATTATTTTATTTTTTTAGGGCTTGTATTGTGTAAGAAGGGTTCTAGATCTCTCATATAAATAAGAGAATCACTTTTCACTTTCAAATCATTGTTATTATTGGAGATTTACTACTACGTGTCGCTTTCATGAAGAATGTTATGGATGGTTAAATAGGACGATTTCTTTGGGAGAAAATGTTTGTAAATCTTCTACCACTTTGATGACATGGAAACTAGGGTTTTGATGCATGGAGGATATCTTGAGTAAGTTTACACTTTTTCATCTTATGATTTTGTTTAATTAATAAAAACAATAATCTATTTTTAAGGTCACAGCCAAGCCAGACACCAAATTGGTGTATGAGACCCCCTTGTTTGTGGGACAAGGGACCCCCTCCATGCAACAATTTGACTTCTAAAGTCTACGAAGGTATACATACCCTAACCCCCTCTAGATTTGAACATGTGACCTCCAAGGAGTAAACACATGTTCTTAATTGTTAGGCCCACTCAGGTTGTATTATGCATTATAAGATTGATGTTGTTCTCAAGTGGTGATTCTTCATCCTCTTTGATAATTTTTAAACAAACCCTATTTTTCAAAACCCTTGGAAGGTTTACGACTAGAGAAACTTTCCCTTGTATCATCCCAAAAAAAAATAGGAATGCCTAGGGTTAGTAGTGGACAACCTCTCAATCTCACCCTAAATTTATCCACTTAATTCTCCCAAAGAAGGGATTCTTTTTTATGCCATATTCCCAAAGGAGTAGGCACTAATTATTTATCCATAATATTCCATCAAATCTTCTGAATTTTACTACTAACGGTTAGGGTTAGGGTTTAATTTGCTGCAATTTTTCATTTTTAGCCAGAGAAACCTCGATGTTTAGGGTGTTCAAGCATACTACTCCCCTAAATTCATCACTAAAACCCTAAATTAATTTTTTGGAATGATATTACATTCACCTAAAGGTAAAACGTCTAGGGTTTTAGGGATAATTTTTACTATTGATTTTTCTTATTTTGTTGGAAAATAAAACCCTAATTTAACCTAGAATTTAGCCCTGTAATTTACTAGATCATTTTATGATCAAAGGGTTATCTTCTTACTACTGCAAATTGATTATTTTACTACTGTCATAAAATTACTATGGCTTAAAATTGATTGGTTTATTTTTTTTATATATTCATTGCTGAAAAATACATTTAACACTACTGAAATTTGTATATTCTATTGTTGGAATCATCTCTATACAATTAGAGGTCATTTATTTTTACTATTGTAATATTTTTTCGTATTGATGTTATAACTAGTGTATCTTGTGTTTCAACAGTCTCTGCAACCAAATGTTGGATATGGGATTCAATGACATCTTTTTCAGCTAAGGCAAACGTTTTTACAGCAAACTTGGTTCAATTCCTCTTAGGGTTTGCCTCCACTATCCTACTCTTCCTTTTGTTGCCTTGGCTGGCAGGTATCTCTGTGATTTTCTCAACTGCCTCAGGAATAAAGACAAGATTTTTACCTTTCTTTTTTCTTTCAGAAGATTTAGGATCATCTGCCTCAACTTTGTGCCTTGTTCAATTGGTCTTTTGCTCTGTTTCCCTTTGGAACTCTCTAGGCATGTTGAAACTGTCTTTCCAGCTAAAGAAAATGGAATTTTCTTGGTTTGGGGAGTGGCAATATCTAAGGGAAAGCATGTTGAGGCTAATAATGACTCCCACTCAGTATTGGTATTCTTGAGTTCTTCCAACACTAAGAGTTTGATAAGAGAGAAATGAAAAATGATGACTTCAATCTGCTTGGTTCTAGTCTGCACCTTGTCTTCCATCTTTCCAATACTCTTGTACACATAATAAGGAAATTTGAGGGGTTTCTTGCCTGTGAAATGCATCAGCAACCTTATATGATACTTGTAAACCTTGTTGAATCGTCCCTCACAGGTAAAGTTCCTTTGAATGATCCTCAAAAGTTGATCAAAATATTCAAGCAAGTGGTTCCTTGGAACTCCAACTCTTAAATCTTCATCTTGGTGTTCAAGTTTAAAATAGTCATTGTAGGCTGTAGCAGGTGAAACCAAGTGTTATACCTTTGAACCACCTGTCTCCTTGTGTAGGCATCTCCATTGTAGTAGCAATTGTCTTCTCTATCACTTGGAATTCTAGAGGCCCACTTCTATTTTTGTTTCCCTCAAAGTTCAAGGAAAATTGCTTTGCCACCTCTACGTTGTAGCCTTGTAACTTCTCACAAAATGTTAAAAACCCAACCTGCTGGAAAGAATCCTTGCTCATCATATCTGCATTTATTAAACTCATTCCTTGAGGTTCAAACCTGCAAATTTCTCCACGCTTGTTGTATCTCTTCTTTTCTGTTGATTTTTTTGTTGTCATGATGTGATGAAATGAAATTGCTTCTTACACAACCAAATACCTACAATTGAAAGGGTTAATATGGTGCATATGGTTTGTGGTGGACGAATTTCTTTTTGCAAAGGAGGTCAACACTTAAGTGGTTCAGGGATGCTTAGGGAAGAGAGGGTTTTCATAGGCAGAAAAACTCAATGGTCATGACAGAACCACAACATAAAACATAGCCTTTTGCAGTTTTAGGGTTTGGTGTAAAATTTAAGGTTTTTCACTATAAATCTTTGCAACAGCAAAGCATGAGATGTCAAAGTACCTAAGGGTCAATATATATAGAAAACATAGCAAAGAAGCAAGCTTTAAAAGGCCGGATTCAGGACTTACCATCGAACAGGGCTTTCGCAGCATTCAAGACAGTTTTTCAATGAGACCAAAAGTGGTGCAATGAACTAAGAAATTTCGCAGCGTTCAAGAAAATTTCGCAGCAAACAGACAATTGCACAGTGAACTAGGAAATTTTGCAGTGTGTAGGTTTGGACAGCAGTTTTGCAGCGAGAGATCCAGGAATTTTCACAGCGAGAGAGTTTTAGGGAAATTTTGATGCCTTATGAAATCTTTCGGATAAGAGGAGGGGCATTAAATAGGATAAACATTTCATTGTGTCCCTTCACACCATAAAATTCAATTATAACCCTTTGATAGTATGAGAAAGTGCTAAGATAATGATGAACTTGTTCGTTGCGAAACTCTAGTAACTTTCACAACAACTTCTACAGAGTTGGAGGAAAAACACTTGTCCAAGTGGAAGAATGGTACATTATCATAATACAACTTTCCAATGCTCAAGTACATGCCATATCAAAATCTTACATTATCATGATGCCCTCTTGACATGACTTTGATCTTTGAAATGATACAAGATCGGTTTTACAAAACATATGACTAATGACCCTTTAATGACTCAAATGACATGCCATTAAAAAATGACACCCTATATCCTCTAAATGCAAGGTGCAACATTCAGCTTATTTGACTCAAAGACACAAATACGCAAATACTAGGCTAACAAGACTCAACCTACATATATACATTTTTAAATGAGCCATGTTTTGGTCTTTACAAGACCAAGTCATAACTTTGAAACTCAATAGACATTTCTAACTTAACTTTGAATTTATTCATATTTAGTGAACCCTAACATAGGCTCCAATGGGGATGGCAGGCTCCTTGTGAGCTAACAAAGAAACAACATACTAGTGCATATCCATCAGGTTTTTATTCACAACTCAAAACTAGATCAGGACTCAACAAACTTTGACTATTCAGCTTTGTTTATGTACAAAATGAAATTTTAATCATACTGAAAACTCAGCTGAATATCACCCAACAGAATCTTAGGGCCTTCACCTCGGGCTTCAAATTCCTTGAAATTTTTTCCACACCTGCAAATTAAAAAGTAAAATGGATATGTACAATGAAGTGAAAGATCGAGTTGTTTTATGAGACATAATGTTTGAGAAACCTACCATTGACAGGACTTCCATCCAGGAAATCTCCATTAAGTTCCTGCAATAGAAAAGCTTGGATTCCATGGTATGCCATAATTTTGTACGGTCCCAACCAAAGATTATCAAATTTTCCATGCTTCTCCTTATCTTCATTTCTAGCATCCCACTTTAACACTAGGTCATTTATTTTAAAATCACCAGCCTTTGTTTTCTTATCAAAAACCTTTTTCATTTTTTCTTGCAACAATTGAGTGTTGTTGAACACCTCTTCTCTCATTTGTTGAACATGAATAAGCTGATTTATTCTTCTTTGAATGTCATTTGGCTCTACATCTTCTTCCTGCGGCAATTTCATAACTGGTATCCCCAGAGAAGTGGGAAAAACTACTTTTGTTCCATATACAAGATGAAAGGGTGAAGTAGAAATAGATTTATTTTTGGTTATCCTATCTGCCCACAGTGAATATATGAGCTTCTTATGCTAAGCCTTTTTGTTTTCCTGCAGCATCCTTTTTATGATTCTTGTCGGATTTTTGTTGGATGACTCATCCAATCCATTACCCTGTGGATAATATGTTGTGGAATGGATAAGAGTTATGTTGTAATTGCTGCAAAATTTAACCATTATTTTAGATTTGAAAGTTGTTGCATTGTTAGTTATTATTATGGTAGGACAGCCAAATCTAAACAGAATATTACTTTCCAGAAACTAGATGATGACAGTATTAGTAGCTTGTCTTGTTGGCACTGCTTCAATCCAATTAGTAAAATGATCTGTAGCTGTCAATATCCATTTGTGTTGTGTTGAAGATGATGGATGAATATCACCTATGAAATCAAGGCCCCATTGTCGAAATGGTGCCTCAACTGAAATTGGTTTCAAAGATAAGGGCAACAACTTTCTCTTTCCCTCAAATATCTGACATTCATGACAAATTGAAATCTCCTTATACACATCAGAAAAAATGTTGGGCCAATAAAACCCTGCTCTCAGTATCTTATGCATTGTGGCTTTCCAATAGTGGTGCCCTCCACATTCACCCTTATGAAAATGTTTGATAGTTTTCTTCACCTCATCCTCTAATAAGAAATGCAACAGAATCCCACCTTGATCTTTTCAATACAAATAACTATCAAGTACACAAAATTTGGTTTCCTTTTATTTCAAAAACATAGCTTTAGTTTTTCTTAATTCAGGAGGAGCTTGTAAGTTTTGCAAAACATATATGATATAAATATACCATATAGATTCGAGAAACTTCTAAGATACCTGGGGTGTTGATTCTTCCTTTGAATTCTCTGACAATTTGGCAATAAAACTTATTCCCAACACATCATAATTTGACTGAGTCATCTGCTTAGCAATTCCTTGACCCTTGATCAGTTCCGATGTCTTTATCTCCAAATCATATTCCAAAAAAATGGCTATCCATTTGCCTATTTTTCCTTCAGGATCGGGTTGAATCAAAATATCCTTTACAGCATTATTAGGCACAAAAGAAACAATATCATAACGCAAAACATAGACACTAAATTCTCTCAAATCTTTCACCAATGCATATGCTTGCTTCTCCATGATATTGTACTTCAATGGAGAATCCCTCAAGGTTTTGTTGTAGTAGGCTATGGGCTATTCCAAATTCTATTCATTTTTTTGCAATAGGACCCCTACAATGGTATGTTCTAAGGAAAAAGAAAATATGATGAAGTCTTTTGAGTAGTCTAGACTAGCTAAAACTGGTGCTTTGGTTAATGTCATTTTTATATCTTCAAAGGATTTTATTGCTTCTATTGTCCATTTTCTTTCACTTCCTTTCCTCAACATGTTGGTAATAAACTTTATAATTTTTGCAAGGTTAGGAATAAACCTCCTCAAAAAATTAACCCTTCCAATAAAATATTGTACCTCCTTTTTACTCCTAGGGATATTAATTTTTTGGATTGCAACCACTCTATTTGGATCTATTCTGATTCTCTCCTTTGAAATGATGTGACGCAATAGCTTGCCTTCTTACATTCCAAAATTTGACTTCTTAGGATTTAGAGAAATACCAAAATTTCTACATTTTTGAAAAACCTGCTTCAAATGATCATCATCAAATCCAATAAAAATTGTAATATCATCGAAGTATATAACAACCAACTTGTCCTTCTCCTCCGCAAAATCTATATCCATATTCCTCTAGAACAATGCCCCTAAATTCATCAAACTGAAGGGAATCTTTGCATACATAAACGTACCCCATGGTGTGGTGAAATTTGTCTTTTCCTAATCATTTGGATGCACCAAAATATGATTGTAACCTGAAAAACCATCCAGCATTGACATTCTATGTGATCCAGCAACATTTTGTAAAATATAATCCATTTTGGGAAGGGGATAATTGTCTTTGAGAGAGACTATGTTCAAATTCCTAAATTCCACACACAATCTGATTTCATCATTTTTTTTTCTGACATTAACAAGGTCATCCAACCACTTAGAAAACCTCAAAGAAACAATGATCTTAGTTTCAAACAATTTTCTTACTTCCTTTTCAATCAAGGGCAGCAGTAATGGATTAATCCTCCTTAATTTATGTTTGAAAGGTTTTTGTCCTTCTTTCAGTGGAATGATATGTTGGATTATTTTTGTATAATATACCTTCAAGTCTTCATAGCTCCAGGAAAACACATCTAAAAACTCCTTCATTAAGTTAACATACCTCTTGTTTTCAGGAGTCAAAGATTTGGAATTTTTTATGAACTTTGGCTCATTTTTTTGTCCCAATATTGTAGTCTTCTACTTCACTTTCATTTGGAGTAACTTTAGGATTTTTTAACACATCATTATTGTCAAAAAGTTATTCTAGTGGAAATAAACCTTAGGAATGACATTATTTTTTAGTTGAACAATATCCTTACCAACAATTTTATTTAGATAATCATCTGAATTTGTAAACATATATGCTTCTGTGTCCTAATCAAAAAGATTCTACTCATCAATATGGGTTTTTGCAAATTCTTATGATTATTGGAGAAACATGATAACTTGTTGATCATCCTCAAACACTTGCCAATACTTGAAATTACCAGGTACTACTGGCCTATGTCTTACTTCAACCTCATATTTTTTGTTTGAATGTATAGGAATTTTGAAAATGTTGGTTGAAGTAGCTAAAGCATCTGCAATTATATTATGTCCTCTCAGTATCAGTGAAAGATCATATTCTGTGAAATATTCCAAAAAATCCAAGGTTGTATTCATGTATGCTATCATCTTGGGGTGACTGGTTTGATAAACACCTTTAATTTGATTTATCACTAACTCAGAATCTCCATGTACAACTATTGTTTTTTCCCCCAAATTTTTCAGAGTGTTTAGACCCAAGATCAATGCCTCATGCTCATCCACATTATTTGTACAGTTTGTTGATGGGACCTAAATCCCTTGACTCAACAGTAGGAACCAAACCCGCCACCAAGGCCCAATTAGAATCTGCAGCGTTTAAAATGGAATGGTTCTCCAGATCTTGCGATCCGATCGATTTATCGATGGGATTTATGTTTCTTTGCGAAGGCTCTTCCTTCAATTAGGACTATTTTCTTCTGTATTTTTCGCTTGGGTGGGGCTAATATGAGAGATGTAAGCCAACATAAACCAACTTGGCAATTAACAGGATTAATTTTTAACTACCAGGAAGAGGTTAAGCTTGGGATAACCAGTTGCTCAACATGCAGACAATTACTCTATACCACAAGCCTAGTACTAATACATTAACCATGTGAGCATCTAATCATTGTCTAAGAAACTAACTATCAGAAAGAAAACACATATGTAATAAGATAATGGAAAGAAAAATAATTCATCTACCATAACCATGAATCACATAATAACACAACGATTTATCTCCATCATGAAAGCAAAGAACATCAAGACATTGTACCAGATAACTTGACAATAATATTAATTGCTCTTACTCATTACTACATCATTCATGAAATAGGATAGGAAGTAGTTCTTCTCCAAGTCCAATCACATTGCATCTGATGGAAATAGTTTGTCTCTGGTCCAGAAGGACTTCTAAATTCGTATCAGTCTCAAAATAATTCTCCACAGCAAAAAAGGAGTCCTTACAACAACCATCCACCATTGTTAATTGGTCGATGTCTTTATTTATAATATCGATTTCTAATCGAAACTAATGGCTAATTGTAGTTTAAACAAAAAAAAGATCGCCACATGGTGTCATTTTCTAATAGCTTCTTTAACAGTCGTCCTGAGACACTTAATGGAAAGGGTGACTGCTCTCGTATTCAGTCCACCTGAAAAACAAGTTTTTACAAGTTTGGGTCCATGGAAATTTGTGTTGTTCCATCGGGGCCACGTATATTCCCCTGATGTCTGCTACATGCACCTAGTACTTTACTAAGCTGGAGTTCAGTTGTTGTAGCATGGCTCGGCCTTTGATCGGATGTTCTACAAATTTTCGTACTCGCCCTGGCTTCGCATCGGATGTTTTTGCTAACTCTTTGGTCCATAGGGCATCTTGTTCGGCATGTAGCTTGACCACATCTCTTAGATAAATGAAATTATCGAGTGTGTTGACCTCGGGGAACTTGGCATTCTATATCGTTATGTCGATCCTGCTTCGGAATTTCTTTTGGGTTCATTGGTGAGATCATCGAGCATGCTTTGTTCGGTGGTTTTGGGAATTGTTCCTGCAAGCGGGGTTGAGATAGTTTAGTGATTGAGCGAATATGACAAAATATACCAACAAACATAATCGATCGGCACATACCTGTGAAGCTTGTTATTCTCAACCATTTTAATACTTGCTTGGTCTCGGTTGCTCCTTTGAATTACCCGTGGTGTCTTTTGTCCACGTCGTTGCTCCTCTTCTTCTTAAACGGGTCATGTCATCGTGCCCAAGCGTGGCAAATTGAGTACGGAGGACACAAGCACTAGAACCATCATAGTAGTTGCTCGAACTCTAGGACTGGGAAAAGACGCTGGAGTTGAACGTGCGCGTGTATGCTCCCAGAAGGTCGAATATCGTAGCAAGGAGGTCATTAAATCCCTCTAGAATCCATATTACCAAGTGTGTCAGCTGTCAACCGTCAATAATGGAAGCTGGGGGTTTTAAAGAGATTGGAATTTTTGTACTACGCATTCTCTGCAACTCCGATCGACGACGCTTTAAGCGTTCTGGATCACATACGATGAGCAGTTGTGACACGTTAAGTCCTCAAGGCATATTCATGTAACGTGAGTGTTCTTTTGGCACACTCTAGTTCACTTCTCTGTATGGCTATAAATTCTAGGAATTCTGTGGGAAATTCCACACATACGTCGAGTTTGTGCCTCTGTGACACTGATCTAGTGCGTTTATTCAGGAAAGACTCGGCTCAGTGGTTCTTATCACCAGTAGGTTTCCAAGCCACCATGTTGTTTCATTATGGAATCCTCCCCTAACAAGGGACGGGGTTTGCAAGGTAGCCGGAATATCAGGTCTGAGCCCCAACATGCTTGGGACTCCTTCTTATTGGCTCCCAGTGTCTTTGAGGCTTCGACAGGAGGTACAGTCATTTTCTCGGGAAAGGTGTCGATGCTTATAACAGAAGTTGGGGCATAGGGAAGTACGTCTGAATGAGGTATGCTTGGGGTCATGCCCCTAGAGGAGAAGACACCACAGAGAAGAGGGAGGCCCATTAAAGACATGAGAAAAAGGGAGGGAGATCGCCCCGAGCTGAGTTGAGTGTATACCCGACTGCTGAGGAATCTACGACACTTACTAACTGGTCGTGGCTTGTGGAGACTGCTAGTAAAGGAAGCAGGGGATGAAAGGGGAGGTTAAAAGGACTGGGTTCTCCCATTAAGAGTCCCATTCAACAGTTAGAGCATGCCTAGCTCGCGATATCTAAACTCTATCAAGAAAACACGGAGTTGCGAAACCAGTTGGCGGCGAAGAAACAGGGAGTACCGGTGTCATAGGGTCACGGAGGAAGCACAATATATCTCTAGAGACAGCTTCGAGAAGCTCAAGACACAATTGTACAATTGTGCGAGGCATAGAGGACGATAGTGAACAAGGAAAAGGAAACGTTACATGGTACGAGAAGCAGCCCGAGAGAGAGTGTGCACGCAGGAGATGCATAATGGGTGCCCCCCCCTGTTTTGGGTTGCCCACAGTTACACTCAATACTTCATCCCTCTTGTTGTAAGAGGTTTTTTTTGTATTCTCACTGTGACCTGGTCGTTCAGTAAAAATGCCGACGATATCTATTCGTATGTAGCCCAAGTCTGGAGGGAAATTTTCTAGTTGTATGAAAAACTTGAAGCTTCTTGAATGTATCATGTCCCCTTTTGGATGCAAATTAACTGCATTCTTTTATACAAGTTTTTTCGCAGATCATGTGATTTATAATTGTTACTTTTGCCAGTATGAAATTGTTGATATGTTTTCTCTAGAACTTCCGACATTGATCGATGTTGACATGGCTTATTAGCCTGAGGTCACTTAAAATATTTGAACATAAAATTTAGCATTTTCATGATGGGTAAGGATTGCACTTAAGGGCTCTACTCATGTCGAAGGCACTAAAGGAGGAATATATTGCGACTATCTGTACTTGAGTGGTGTCGGGTATTGGTAATTTCAAATGTAAAATTTGAATGTGTACTTTATCTTGTAACTCTCTGACGTCGAAATTTCTTAGGGTGTCGGTAATCGGAGATATCACTTTCCTCTTTGCGCGATGCTTATCTCTTCATTTACCTGTTGAAGCCGAACGGGTTGGTCTTCGGCAATACCTCTGCCAAAGTTCATATGTGAAAAGGGAAGACTTTTAACTGCCAACACCGATGAAGATCGATGTTCGACTATTTTAAACTTTCTCAAATGATTTTCAACACCTTTAACGTTTACCAACGTCGAACTTCTACGCGTGTTGGGGAGAGATTTAAGTGTGTCGATTCCCTAAGCAGTTTACTAAGGACCCTTTAATGATCAAGATGATTCTTTGTTGTATGTTTAGGCAGGCTTTATAATGAACATAAAAAATAAGCGCAAGTATCAGTTTCATATTGAAGACATAACAGACAGTGTAAAGGATCAAGTGGTACCCAAAAGTAAAAAATGAACATAGACTTTTAGGGTGTGTTGAGTGCTCAACAAATGGTGATTCATTGGGTGGAAGAAAAATCTCTATTCCTTCTTTGTTTCCTATGACCCTGACTCATGACTCGATTTTTTTTACTACTATTAAATTTTAATTATATATATATATATATATATATATTATTTTTATTTTTATTTTTTTTACTGGAAGTATTGTTTTAGGGCTTGGACATTTACTGGGAGGGCATGAGGTTCTCCCCCGAGACTCTGTAATCGATAAGTGCCTGCCCCAATCTTTTAAGCTACCTAGAAAGTTCCAAGCCATAGACTCTGAAACTTGGAATGTTTCCCCTTAGGTTCATTGGCTTTGTCCCACTTCAGGACTAAGTCTCCTACTTCAAAAAAAAATTCTTTAGCCTTATGCTTATTGAACGATATTTTCACTATTTGTTGGTGAGCTAGGAATTTTAACTTAGATTTTTCGCTCTCCTCTTCCAGCATGAGAAGAGTGTTAATCCTTTGTTGCATGGCCGATGAGGGTTCTTCGTTGGAATCTTGGGCCAGCTGAAGAGACGGGAGGTAGAGTCCATTTGGGAGGATGGATTCCTTCCCATAGACCAGAAAGTATGGGGAATTTCCTATGGCTTCCTTAGGTGTGACCCTATCGGCCCATAGATCATTATAAAGTAGATTATGCCAATTTCTTTGGTTGTCTATGACCATCTTCTTCAATATCCTTACCATGTTTTTATTAGTCGATTCAGCAACACCATTTCCCTGGGGGTAGTAATTTGTAGAGTACTTGATCACAATTCCTTTGTTCAGAGTGAACTATGTCGATAGGTTTGAAGAAAAGTATCCTGCGTTATCAAAGACCAGAACATAGGGGACACCAAACCTCATGATCAGTTGCTACTCTATGAATTGGATAACCACCTTCTCATTCACATGAGTCATAGGAATGGCCTCTGTCCATCTCGTGAAATAGTCGGTGGAAGTAAGAATGTAGTTGTGTAGTTTCGAGGAGCTAGCTGTAATTTCTCCTATAATATCCAACCCCCACTGCTCGAAAGTCTGAGAGACAATAACAGGTTGGAGTGGGATTGATGCTATTTTCTCCTTTCCAGTGCTCATTTGACAGGTCTTACATTTTCTAGCGTAAGTATGAGCGTATTTGAACAAGGTGGGCCAATAATAGTTGGCTCTCAAAATTTTATGACCGGTAGTGTTTCCTGTGAAATGTCCCCCGGTAGGGCCATCATGGAGTTCATTCAAGACTTTATCTATGTCTCCTCGTTCGATACACCTTAACAGTACCCCATCGTAATTGATCTGGAAGAGAACTGAATTTATAAGACGATATTGCACAGATTTTAATCTCAGGGCTCTCCTTTCTCTAGGATTGAGGTTTTCGGGACAAGCCCCTTGATGTAGGAGATAAGTTAAGTCTTTATACCAAGAATCTTGTCCTGGGGATATGTATGCTACTTCACCACACCATAGTGCCATCTCGTTCTCCCATTCGAGATCTTTGTTTACTTGATCTTGGGCCTCGGTTGCAAGCTTACACAACCCTGGACTACCTCCATTTCAGGCATTATTTCTAGGTCAAATTCTTGGACTACCTCCATCCAGTTTCCTCTTCTTTCCCCCATTTCTTGTTGGGTAAACAAGGATCGGACGGCAGGGTGAGGCACAATTACTTTAGTGTGATTCTTGAGGATGTAAGATTGAAAATGTTTTACCACCTTATAAGCCGCGTAGGCTTGCTTGTCGACTGCAGGATAATTGAGCTCAGCCCCTTGAAGATTAGTACTCATAAATGACACTGGGGCTTCAGCGTTTTCATTATCCTTCTGATTCAATACTGCGGCTAGCGGTTGATTGGAGGTGAAAGTATAAAGGAAAAAATCCCTATTGAAATCGGGACTTCGCAACACCGGGACTCGAGAAATGGCAGCTTTGATATTGTCGAAGGCGTCTTTTCGTTCATCATCCCACTTAAATTTGACATCTTTGAGAATCATATTTTGTAAGGGTTTGATGATTTCCGCGAAGTTGGGAGTGAACTTCCTCACAAAATTGATTTGCCCGAAAAAGGACTGCATAGATTTCTTATTATGGGGTAAGGGAAGTTGAGCAATGGCTTTAATCCTTTCGGGGTCTATGTGAATACCTTCTTGACATATAATTTGACCTAAGATAGTTTTCTTAGGATTTAAGGATATACCATATTTCCTACATCTCTCGAAAATATGAGTTAAGTGTTGGATATGTTCTTCTATGTTCTTCGAATACACTGTTACATCATCCAGATACACAACCACGGACCTATTGATCAGTCCCCGAAAATCCACATCCATGGCTCTTTGGAAGGTTTCTCCTGCATTAATTAACAAGAAATGCATGCACTTATAAGCGAAGGTTCCCCATTTGGTTCGGAAAGTGGTTTTTAAACGATCTTCCTCTGAAACAAGGACTTGGTTATAACCTGAGAAATCGTTCAGTAGAGAGAAGATCTTCAATCCAGACACGGTCTGCAGGAGTTGTTCCATAGGCGAGACTGGGTAATTGTCCTTTTCTGAATCCCTATTGAGGTTTCTAAAATCCATGCATAGGTGGATTTCTCCTGACTTCTTCCTCACCAGGACAAGGTTAGCTACCCAAGTGGAATGCGTAACCTAAAAAATGATCTTGGCATATAAAAGCTTCTTTAACTCCTGATACATAAGAGGCTCTAGGGATGGGTGATACTTTCGTAGCTTCTTTTGAAAAGGTTTTAATTCTGGTTTTAAAGGGATGGTGTGTTGAATGATGCGGGTATCATACATTTTCAAAACCTTATAGGACCATGCGAAGACATCCCGGTATTGTCTGAACAATTTGAGGTAAGATTTCCTCTCTTCCTTAGACATAGTCTTGCCCAGATTCACATTCTTTGGACTCTCTGGGGTCCCAAGATTCACAATTTCATGCAAGGGGCAGGAGCTACTAGTCTTTGCGTTTTTGGGTCCCTTAAATCACTCCCTGAGATCAAAAATATTTTCTAGATTAGCTATCCCTTTTGGGATCGTGTGACCCTTTGATTTATCCATAGGTCGTCTCGTCCGAGGATCGATTTCTGTAGATAGCTCTTGGAATTCTTCATCATCAATAGCGCAGTCTTTGAAATTGTCTTGGTTAGTCAAGAAGTTTATGATTTGTTCGTCTCCTTCGAAGACTTTCCAATTGGAAATGTTATTAGGTACCGACGGTTTGTAGAGCAGTTTTGCAATGAATCGAGAGGCTTCATAATCTTCTAAAGGCGACAGCCTGGAAGCGGCAGTAGCCAAGGATTCAACGAGAATATTATTTGTCCTGGGGACCGCAGTGATATTAAAAGCTTCAAAGTGTTCTATTAACCTATGCACCTCCTACCGATAGTTCTTTAGATGAGGAGAATTGCAATGTATAGTATTTCTTATTTTCCTAACAATAATTGCAGAGTCCTCGAAAACTTTCAATCCTTTGATATCTAAATCTATGGCTTTCTTTAACCCTTGTACCAGAGTTTCATATTCAGTAGTATTGTTGGTACACTCGAATTCGAGTTTACAGGACATGAAATAACGTTTACCAATAGGATTGATGAGGATGCATCCTGCTCCAAACCCTTCTTGAGATTTAGATCCATCAAAATAGAGGGTCCAAATTTGTGGGCGAGGATCACTAGTTTCGTTTCCCTTATTATTCTCTTGTTCCCTGACCTCCCATTTCGCAAGTTCTAGTGCTGCGTTTTGGCAGAAGAAGGTGTCTCCTGTTGGTGTCAGCGATTTGTCTTGAAAGATCAATTCGAAGTTTTGAGTAAAAGGAACATCGGATAAGAGGGGAGCAAAGTTTCCAAAGTAGGAGTCACAGGAATAATTTCCCAGTATGGGGAAATATATGGACAGGGGTTCGTTGGGTGTTTCTAGATCAGTGACCGTATGTTTCAGATATCTCTCCTTGTCGATTTTGATCATGTTTTGGTGTCCCTTCAGCGGCATCCAAAGGTGCGCCCAGTCGGTACTAAAATAGTCGTTTATCTTTTCAGACCAATCTCGGCTCAGTAATAGCCCATATGCCTCTAGAATATCTAGTACAATAATGTCGACCACTTGCACAAACGTGGGGTTTTTCGATATCCTGATCATCACGTCCTTGAGTTCTCCTATAACTTTGACCTGGGTCCTATCCAGTTGTATGACATGTTTATCAGTCTTGAGAGGAACAACATTCAATTTCATGCAAACAGTCAAGGGAATGACATTGGAGGATGCTCCAGAACCTACTAAACAGTTGTGGATGTTCCTATTGAAGATTTCAAACGTTAGGAGGAACGGGGGGACAAAAGGTTTTTCTATTCGGTCTGTCGAACAGGCATTCACAGTTGTTTTTCCCACCGGGTCAGTGGACGATAAATTTCTTTTTGGGCCGCTCACCGCCACCCTTTTTTTTCCTGGGCTCAAAGCCTGTAGCAGAAAGTCCTTTTGCTGAGGAATCCTACATATGTCCATGACATATATATTATCCCTTAACTTCTTCAAGTCTTTGACCATGTTGTAATCTAGTTTGGGCGATTCTCGGGTATGAATGCCTATAGGTTTCTTACCGAGAGAGAAAGATGTCTTCGGGTGATCAGGAGTTGCCTTACTCTCTGAGACCTAGGTGGCGTCGATATATTTCAATACGGGCGGACCCCTACTATGCGTCTGTATCGTTGAAACTTCCGCGGGTCACTCTTGGGGCTCAAACAGGTCGTTGGAATGCATGATCAGGTCGGGATCCCATATTAACATGGTTGTATCTCGCGATGGATCCACTTCTTCCTGGTCAACAATATTCAAGACTGAACTGCTTGGTTGTTCGGTCAGGGAGACTTCATCTAGAAACCGATTGGCCATCAAATTCATGGCGTGTACCCATTGAGGGAAGTCTCTTTTAGAGTGTTTTTCCTGATGGTAAGTACAAAAAGAATCAGACGCGACGTTCCCTAGATCAACATTTAAGTTGGTTAGGGAGGTTCAATTGCTTTGAAATGAGGATTTCTTTTAAAGAAAGGCTTATAGGGCCTTTGGCCTTGGTTTCCCTCTCCTACACTTATCTTCATGTCTATAATTTCGTTCGATAATTTTTTAACCATGCGTTGTAAATATTCTATATCTCCATTTCCCTTTTCAGGAGATTGTTCAACCTGTTTTCCCGATGGTATAGTTAAAAGGAGCCCCCTCCTGGGAGGGGGCTGGGTTTCTTTCTTTACCAGAGAGGCCTGGCCTTCTTTACATCCTTTCATCTAGAATTCTATCGTTTTGGCCTCTTCAAAAATTTTCACCGGGGTTTTCTTAGCGACTCTTTTTACAAACATAGAAATAGAAGTCGGGAGCGTGTTGGCGTAAACCTCGATTTGCAACTCTTGAGTTGGTTTTGCCGCGGGCTGGAATTTATTTAATATGGTAGTGAACCTCTGGTTGAAATATTTGACCCTTTCTTTCAGACTCATGGTGGTTGTGAATAACTCTACCATAAGGGCTCCCATAGTGGTTTCTTCTGCAAACTTGTCTAGAAAGTCTTTCTGGAACTTGGTCCAGTTGGTTATCGATCCTACTGACAAGTTGAAATACCACGTGGAGGCTGAATTTTCAAACGTGTAGGGGAAGAGTCTGCAGACTACGTCTTCATGTTGAATGTTCATAAGTCTGATCGCGAGTATGAACTTCTTGATGTGATCTTCAGGTAATCTTGAATTTTCGGGGTTGTACTTAGGAAGTAGTTTCTCTGGATGTTGGGGAAAATTATGTACTTGTCCAGGGACGGCCACGGCGTCTCCAGCCAACCAGGGCTGATTTTTCCAAAGCAGGATTTCCCTTTCTTCTTCATGGTTATTATTATCCTCCATATCTTTAAAGTCTGAGTCGAACTCTTCTTCTTCCAAAAAGTCGTTTGGCTTGGAGACTTCAGGGGCTGGTGTTTCGGGTATCAGATCAAGAGGTTCTTGGATTTCGGTGATCGTGAAATATATTAAGTCTTCTACGGAGTGTATGAAAACTTCGTTGGGAGTGTTGACCACTGGTTTGCTTTGTTGTTTTCTTTGAGGGAGGATGGGAGCTAAGGACAATGCACAGATCTGTCGGGCGTAGGCTCTAGTGATTCTCCTAAATTGGTTAACTTCCTCGTGAGGAAGAGCATAAGGTATTTTAGGGTGAAAAGGTCCTTCCTCGGGCTGGGGTGAGTTATCCGTTTCGGGAATAGTCAACATGTGTGGGTTGTCTTGTGACAGACTAGCCATGCATGTGGGTTGTTACAAATCTATAGGATATTTGAAATGATAGATAAAATGTATATTCAACCATTCATTCTCAGGCCCTCCTTCTAGCACCGATTCTGTTGATGGGACCTAAATCCCTTGACTCAACAGTAGGAACCAAACCCGCCACCGAGGCCCAATTAGACTCTACAGCGTTTAAAATGGAATGGTTCTCTAGATCTTGCAATTCAATCGATTTATAGATAGGCTTTGTGTTTCTTTGCGAAGGCTCTTCCTTCAGTTAGGACTATTTTCTTCTGTATTTTTCTCTTGGGTGGGGCTGATATGAGAGATGCAAGCCAGCATAAACCAACTTGACAATCAAGAGGATTAAGTTTTAATTACCAGGAAGAATATAAGCTTGGGATAACCCGTTTCTCAACATGCAGACAATTACTCTATACCACAAGCCTAGTACTAATACATTAACCATGTGAGCATCTAATCATTGTCTGAGAAACTAACTATCAGGAAGAAATCACATATGTAATAAGATAATGGCAAGCAAAATAATTCATCTACCATAACTATGAATCACATAATAACACAACGATTTATCTCCATCATGAAAGCAAAGAACATCAAGACATTGTACCAGATAACTTGACAAAAGAATTAATTGCTCTTACTCATTACTGCATCATTCATGAAATAGGATAAGAAGTAGTTCTTCTCCAAGACCAATCACATTGCATCTGATGGAAATAGTTTGTCTCTGGTCTATATGGACTTCTAAATTCATAGCAGTCTCAAAATAATTCTCCACAACAAAAAAGAAGGAGTCCTTACAACAACCATCCACCATTTCTAATTGGCCGATGTCTTTATTTATAATATGGAGTTCTAACCGAAACTAATGGATAATTGTAGTTTAAACAAAACAAAGATCGCCACATGGGGTCATTTTCTAATAGCTTCTTTAACAGTCATCCTGAGACACTTATTGAAAAGGGTGACTGCTCTCATATTCAGTCCAGCAGACAAACCATTTTTTAAAGGTTTGGGCCCATGGAAATATGTGTTGTTCCATCGGGGCCGCGTATATTCCCTTGATGTCTGCTACATGCACCCGGTACTTTACTAAGCTGGAGTTCATTTTCTATAGCATGGCTTGGGCTTTGATCGGATGTTCTGCAAATTGGCGTACTCACCCTGGCTTCGCATCGGTTGTTTTTGCTAACTCTTCGGTCCATAGGGCATATTGTTCGGCATATAGCTTGACCACATCGCTTAGATCAATGAAATTATCAGGGGTGCTGACCTCAAGGAACTTGGCATTCTATATTGTTTCATCGATCCTACTTCGAAATTTATTTCGGGTTCATTGGTGAGATCATCGAGCATTCTTTGTTCGATGGTTTTGGTAATCATTCCTGCAAACGGGGTTGAGATAGTTTAGTGATTGAGTGAATATGACAAAAGATACCAAGAAACATAATCGATCGGTGAGTACCTATGAAGTTCGTTATTCTCGACCGTTTTAATATTTACTTGGTCCTGGTTGCTCCTTTGAATTACCCGCGGTCTCTTTTATCCACGTCGTCACTCCTCTTATGTTTAAACGAGTCATGTCATCACGCCCAAGCATGGAAAATCGAGTACGGTGGACACCAGCATTGGAACCTTCATAGTAGCTGCTCGACCTCTGGGACTGGGAAAAGACACCAGAGTTGAGTGTGCACATGTATGCTCCCAGAAGGTCAGATACTGTAGCAAGGAGGTCATTAAATGCCTCCAGAATCCATATTACCAGGTGTTTCAACTTTCAATCGTCAATAATGGAAGCTGGGGGTTTAAAGAGATTGAAATTTTCGTACTGCGCATTCTCTGCAACTTCGATTGGCAGCGCTTTAAGCGTTCTAGATCACATCCGACGAGAAGTTGTGATGCATTAAGTCTTCAAGGCATCTTGTCACGTAACGTGAGTGTTATTTTGGCACACTCTGGTTCACTTCTTTGTATGGTTATAAATTCTCGGAATTATGTGGGAAATTCCATGCATACGTCGAGTTTGTGCCTATGTGATGCTGATCTGGTGCGTTTATTCAGGCAAGACTCGACTCAGTGGTTCTTATCACCTGTAGGCGTCCAAGCCACCACGTCATTGCATTATGGAATCCTCCCCTAACAAGGGACGGGGTTTGCAAGGTAGCCGGAACGCCAGATCTGATCCCCAACGTGCTTGGGACTCCTTATTGGCTCCCAGTGTCTTTGAGGCTTCGACATGAGGTACAGGCATTTGCTCGGGGAAAGTGTCGGTGCTTCTAATAGAAGTTGGGGTGGAGGGAAGTACATCTGAATGAGGTATGCTTGGGTTCATGCCCCCAGAGGAGCGGACACCACGGAGAAGATGGAGGCCCATGAAAGACACGAAAAAAAGGGAGGGAGATGG
>JASDQU010103635.1:31730-49287 GCA_032191745.1 Picea mariana
TCTCAAAGAATATGTTAAGGCTTCCCTGTGGGTGAAATAATTATTATAAGTTTTGGTTTGGCATTGCATTAAACATGACATTAATTGGTTATTGGTCTTGATAAAAGACAATAATGGAGCTCTTTGAATAAGAAAACTATACACAAGCTCTAATGCTATGTATTATTGTGACAAAAGAGGGGCGCACTAAACCCTTTCTACTAGACTTATGCGCCTTGTTGAATATTATATGTGGATGCACATGGGGTAATGTTTCTAGCACATTGTTATTTTAAAGAGTTGACATTACAAAGGGGTGGCGCACTATGCAAATGTGATATGACGATGGATATGTGGTTGATTAATCGCTTAGTTATATGGTGAATTGTCTTGTCTTGTACTTTGAATTGAATGAGGTTGGAAGGGAGAAGCGATGTGCATTTACTACACGTCACTCAAACTCCCCCTCGAGCCTGTCACCCCAGTCATTCTTGCATTTTGGTTTTGGCTCTGGTGGTTGTTGTTGTTCCACATCGTTTGGTCGTGAAGGAGATATACAGTCTAGTTTTCTTCCTCACGCGGGCTTTTCCAGGTATGGGTTTCTTACTCTTCCATCCATGATGGTTACTCTGCCTTTTGAATCAACTTTTGGCTCGGGATTGCTCGTGGTCAGTGTTTTTATTAAGATGTTAGGAGATATTTGAACTGTGTATTGTTTTTGTGTAAGTGGTTTCTTATGGTGATTAGTCTGGACTGTTGGCACTTTAAAAAAGAAATGGTTATACTCTTCTTGTTGTGTGTAATATTTGCATGGGTTTATTGGATTAAATGGCAGTGAAGCTTGCTCGACCACGTTTTGGGTTTTTGAGTATGACACCTCTGTTGATATTGAGTATCATGGCTTACCAAAGATCTGGGCTTTGTGCATATCCTATTTATGGATTATTATAACAAGTCTCTGTGTCTAAGCTACCCACTCCATGTTCATCTCTTTGGCTAGTGTTTTCAACCATGTGGGTTGCAATATGAATTATTGAAAGATTAAAGTGTTTTTTTTTTCCTTGTCTTGGCAAAACCCCAAGTTGTTAGCTATCATTGTGTTTCCCTCACTGACACCGTTGCCTGGAAAGCATTGCACAGGATGGGTTTAACATCACCCAGAATTTAATAGAGGAATTATACATGCTTTTGGTCGGGCATAGGTTTGTGCTTGAATGCTCATTTTATAGTGTTGTTTAAGAGATTGGCTTCATTTCATTTTCATGTTGGAGTTGATAGTCTGTCGTTTTGGTAAGCCTCATAGCCGAGAGTATTGTCACTTGTTATGGGTTTGTGGTAAATTGTGAAAAGGCATAAATTGTTTGTGCTTTTCGAAGACTTAATCCTCCGATCGAACCACCTATTCTTACCCTCCACTTCTTGTTTTTAAACCCTAAAGATGATATTGTTATCATTTTACTCCAGTCAATGGTTGATGGAGCATTATGTGTGCTTGGTTACTTCAGCATGATTTGGTTATGTTCCTCGCTTGACAATTCTGGAAGAAGTCTGTACCTAAATGTTTATGTGAAGCTCGGGCTCGAAGTATTGCATGTTATTTGGTTTTAATGTTATGTTGATTGTATTTAAAAGACACATGTGTGTGAATTGATTGGGGCCCAATAAACAGTTATAACGCCCATTTTAATTGCGTTGAACAGTGTTTAAATAATGGACATAAATGGTGGTAAATATTGTGCATGTTCCTATTGGCTTTAAAGAATAAGTATTGGATATAAATGGCTATAAGCACTGTGTGTATTCCTATTCATTTTAAAAGGATTTAGCATTGGAGTTATGAATGGTTGTGGCTAAAAGGGTTATTGTGGTTTATCATATATATTGCAATGTTGTTTGTTATGATTGTTATATAAAGATATGAAGGTTGTTGTAATTGAATATTTCTGGGCATATGGATTATTGTTTGGAAGCTAGCAAGCAATTTGTAAAGGATGTAACAATTTAAATTGTAATGTTGAAAAGTGAATATTGTTAAACTTTGGAGTCATGAACAAATATATGTTTGATAGTTTGTTTTGATTTATTTTTATATGAACGGTATCCATATTATGTCCCTGTCATTTACCACTTTTCGCTCATTACATTCCCCTCATAATCCCAATTTCATTTCTGACATCCATTTTCTGTGAAATAAATTAAAAAGGTCGGTGAAACAGCGACAAGAGAGATAACACAGTAATAGTTGGAAACTGATATTTTTGTATTTTATTACACAATTAAATTATTTAATTAATTGATGAACAGTATTCGTGTATTAATCCCCTATCATTATACCACTTTTCGCTCATTACACTCCCTCCATATGTCCCATGAAACCTATCACCCCCCTGTTCACTTGGTGATTGTTAAATAGTTTGTTATGGATGGATTTGCATGTATCTCTTGTCAATTTCTGAGCCAATTTTTTATTCATGCAATCAGAGTGTCGTGTATTGTTTATTAAGGGCTTAGTTATTGAGGAACTGTTGCTAAAGGATGAGTTTCTTCAGTAGGGGTAGTCATGGCAGAAATAACAGGGGCAGGGGAAATTGAAACAAAGGGCCTAGAAGGCCTAGATTTTCCATTCATTTTGATTTGATCCCCAAAAATTAAACCAATTGTTCCAAGATGGGTTCTTTAACTGGATTGGGCATGGAATAGTACACCCTCGGCTAGAAAGACCCCATTTCCAGCCTCAAAACATCCCTGGCATTCTCGTTCCTCCTCATGTGTCCTTGCAACCAGAAGTCCCTGCAAATGATGGATGTCAAGAGACTATCAACCCGGTTGTCTCTCACCATCATGGTTGGCCCAATGTGTCATTACCTCTTCCACCACCTATCAATCCTAATGTCCATATTTTCTATGATAATTCACTTGTTCAATTCTCACATGCTAGTAAAAGACTAAAAATTGTTGTTCCTCATGAAAATGATAAAGGCAAAGCAGATGCCTCCCCTTCTTCTCCATCAAATGATTCCTCAAAATATATGTCTTCTCGCATGCATTTGAAGGATGATTGTTCCCATGTGATCAATGAAATACAGACTCAAGGTTCAAATCAACCACGAGCTACTTCTGGGAAATCAAAGGGGGACAACAGTGATAAAACAAAAATTGTCTCTCAGAGTGGCAAGTATGGATTTCAGTTTATGTGTTTTTATGATTTGAGTTGATAAAGACAGTGTTAATAGTCTGCAGAAAATTTGGCCAACAAACTTTGTTTTGGATAATGTGGATTATGTGGATATTTATATATTTTTGGATATGATTTAAATTATTTCTGATATTTAAATATCTAATTGACAAATATTTAAGAGAGCTACAAGGGTGGCATGTGTTAAAATGATTATTCATTTGTGTTATATTTGAAAAGAAGAAAAGATGGGAGTCACAATGGGTCCCACCTACCTAGTTATTATTAATTAAAGACCCTTAACTATTATTATTATTATTATTTATTTCTCCTAAACTAATTAGTTAAGTCAAACTAACTTAACTAAAGAAAGTAGTTGAACTACTTCAACTTATTTGGAAAGAATAAAAGTTGAATGAGAAGAATAAACAAGAGGAGAAAGCAAGACTAAGGTTTGTTCTTTTGGTTTCATAAGATAGTTTCAATTTTCATTCATTCTTGAGTTATTCAAAGCCTAATTCTCTTTGTGACGGCAGGGTCTTATTGTAGATAGCAAGGTTCAAGACTGAACCAAACTTTTCAGACATTTGTTTTAGAGGTGTTCATTCATCCTTGATAGTCTTTGTATTCTTGTATGTTTTTGAATTAAGTTTCATGGATGATAAGGAATATATTCCAGAGTCAAATTGGTAGCAGTCTATGGCAAGCTGATCCAGATTATAAATTTCAGTTTTACTTGATTGTCATAGTCTTTTTGTATGGTGTTCATCGAGGATCTCTGATTCAGACTTTGATCCATGCCCTCTCAGGGTTTTGTAAAGAGAAAAACACTTTTGAAACCTCAGAATGAAATAAATCATATTTTTATTTTGTCTTATATCTATGTGTATTCATGACTTGGTTACTTTTTCTTTTTACCTCCATGTTTAATTTCTGTAATCTGTATATATTTCATAAACTTATATAAATTTTATTTCATATTGCAACATTATTTTCATAAATAAATCATCCTTGATCATAGTAATTAATACTTACGGATTGAGAGAATATTTTTGAGGCTATAAAACCAAGGGTGATATTCTCGACTATCTTGTCCTAGCCAGGCAAGATTTGAAAATGGTTAAGTGAGGTAATTCATACATTTTCCTCAACAAACCTCTTGTGCGGTGTTGGGTTTTATCTCTCTACTCCTTCCAAGGTTGACCCAGATCCTGACTATCTTTTCCTAGCCAGGCAAGATTTGAAAATGGTTGAGTGAGGTAATTCATACATTTTCCTCAACAAACCTCTTGTGTGGTGTTGGGTTTTATCTCTCTACTCCTTCCAAGGTTGACCCAGATTCAGATCTGAACAGGGTTCCAACAAAACCCTCTAAAACTATCGTCCCTCCTGGTAAACCAGAGAGAAATACAGTGCACTCCGCAGTCTCACCTGAGATAACTTTATGGTGGAATGCAATGCTCGGGTGCTTGCAGTCTAGGAGTGAGTGGGGATCTGGGATTGTATTTCATCTTCTTCATACATTAAACTGATTATTCAATCTATTATTCCTAGGATTCATTCATCTTTCATTTGTGTGCATGTTATCTAATAGATCTAACTTAACCATTCATTCATCCATTCATGAACTAACTACTGATAGAAGGTAAATATGCAAGAAAAATCACAGATAACACATGTTTTACCATGGTTCACCCCCTCCTGGGCTACGTCCACAAAGATTTGGCTTCTCTTCTCTTTTATTTAGAATTCTGCAAAATATGGTGTTGCGCCCACTACATCTCCCATCACAAAATCATGAAAAAGGTCTAATAACCTCTGTGAGGCGGACTAGATCACACTAGGATCCTTAGCCTATGACCTAACCCTCAAAATATGACCTACTTGACCCTTCTACAGCTCAACAGCTTACAAGATTATCAGAACTACAATAGTCGAACAGAACAGAACTAGTATTCTCTCAGCCACTAACCTTCGAACCCCAACCTAGGCCTCCTAGGTTCTTATTTATACTATTTTACAAGCTTCTTGGTCATTACAATCTCTACCAAAACCCTAACCCTAACATGGTTAGGTCTAACTTCTTGTGCACTTTGCATGTTGCTTTTTCTCTTGCATGTTGTTTTTTCTTCTTTTTCTACATGTTTTCTTGTCTTCGATTGCGCACGCTCCAAAATTAGATCTTCCCAAAATTAGGACTTTCCAAAAATAGACCTTCTTTTCCAAAACTGTTTCTACGCTCAAAACATCATTTCTTCCCAAAATAGACCTATGCCCAACATGCCCCCAACACTAACATGTGGCTCGTCCTGAGCCACTTAGTTAGTGTGCGCTCCTTCTACTGTTGTCTCCAAAATGTGGAACTTGTCTGCTAGTTCCCTTCCTCTTTCCTTGACCTGCGTGGATTTTCTTGATAGTGCCTACACTGATTGCATTGTGATATCCTCTTGGATCATTGTTTCTCCCTTTGTTTGTGCTTGTGCCATGCTTTTATTTTCCTCCTCCAACTGCGCGATCATATGCGTTGCTTGTTCTTGGAGGGGTTCCACTTCTGCTTGTCTCTCTTGCGTCTGCATCTGCACTGCTTTCAAATCTGACTGCAGCTTCTTCATATCTTGAGTGCCCTTCAAGCACTATGTGATGATCATTGTCTTCTACCTTTGTTTGAGCTCTTGTATGGCAGCGTTGACTCTTTCCTCTTCTTGGTCCCACTGTTGGACCTTCTCATTCTCTTCAAGGATTGTCCATAACTGTGTGGCTCTCTCAAACAGTTCTTCTTTTGTGCTTACTTGTTTCTCCAACTCATCTATTTAGAGTGCAGCTTCTTGTTTCCTCTGTTCTCGCACCTCGGGAGGAGTTGTAGGGTTAAGCCTTTCCTTTATATCCTCAATCTCTTATCTATAATGATCAATGGTTTGTGCAATAAGGTTGATCTTCTCCTCTGCGCTTCTCTTTGATGCTTACGCGCTATTTGGGATGCGATTGTATGTCGTTGTCAATCCTTGTTCTGATCTGTCTATGTGTTCTTTCGCTTCCTCCTTCTCTGCGGTCAACTGGTCGCATGTTATTTGAAGCATTTCCGCGACCCCTCTACCCACCTCTAAATTTTTTTCATCCGCGCGGACCCTAGACTATACCTCTTGCATGACACTGGCATGTAGCCCATATAATGCCTTAGTGCATATGTGTGCCATGACCATCTCCACTTGTTCCGCCTCCTCCAAGGGTTTTTTGTGTTGTCCCCTGATCGACCATGATCATTTGACGTGTTACCAAAAAGGTCTCCCTACCCTGGACTACGAACTGCACCGTCTCTTCCGCTTCTTTCGGCGCTGGCGGTTGTTGTGTCTTCTTTTTTTATTGCACGGTGGCATGTGATTATGCCTGGCTTCGTAGTTGTTGTATATTTTCATGAACCTCTAGGAGCTTAGCCATAATTTCTTCTTGTTGTGCCTCTGCAATTCTGACCACTTCTTCACTCGTCTTGAACCTTGTCTGCGATGAACTTTGTGTCATCCTCTGTCAGGGTGATGTCTGGGTCCTCTGTCTCGTACTTTCTTGTCGTGTGCGCATCTTTTCCTTACGCGAGCTTCCTTGTTGTCTGTGAGGGTTGTGACCCACTTTTGGTTTCTTGGGTTCTTCCTTCTGCAACCTGTGAGGTATCCTTCTTCCCAGTCTGTGGTTGGCTTCCTGCCCTTGATGTTGTTGGTTTCCTCCTCAACCTCTTTGGTACTGTGCTACTCCCAGTTGGTTGAGTCTGCACTGTATCTGTTCTAGTATTGTCAATCGGACTACATGTCCTTGGGCCTAGAGGACTGCGCTATTCTTGTCCTCGTAGATGGTTTTTATACTGGTGATTGTCGATGTCAAGGCCAGATTTTGATGATCCAGTCCACTTCCTCTTTTTTGACGCAATACTGCATCTTGAGCCATGCGTTCTTGGAATCCCTCACGGCTTGGATCCATACATGATGCCTGGATGCCTTGAATTTGGCTATCCCATTTGTTTCTTGCACTACCTCCATTGGTATGTGTGACACATTCATTGTGCGTTGTTGGATCTTTTCTAGAAGCATGGAAAACACAGTGTTATTTTCCTATTGCATCTTGTTGTCCATTGCCTGCCAGAGGGACTCGTACCTGGCCGCATAACACTTTCCCATCCTATCCAAAAATGTCGAGAATTTGGGCTCCTGCCACCCTGCCAACGTGATCAAGATGACTAGCCATGAATAATGGAACTCGATTCCATTATCATGCACATCGCGAAAGTCTATTAAACACTGGTTCAGCAGGTATGGCACCCAACGGAACATAACCCCCTTCACGCATTGCGCAGTCTCTACAATAATGTCTGTTGGCACTTCCTCTCTTCGGCATTTTCTCAAGAGCTTACAAGCCATCATCTTGCTAGTGAACCTTGTCGCATTGTCATTGATGTCTTTGACAACAATGCCTATGTTTCCCCTCATAGTGTCAAACTGCACTTTAACCTGTTCGGCTAGTTCTTTTTCGTGCGCCTTGTTCTCTACATATTCTTCGAGTTGTGCGTCGACTATGGGGAGTCTTGTGATTTTGGCAATTAATGCCACATCAATCTGCACCGGTCTCTCCATCCACAAGATGCCCCCATGGATGCGGGAAACTATCTGTTTGACACATAGGCCGACATTTTTATCGCGCCCAAAATATGGTATGTCCAATAGATTCATAATTCCTGAGTTGTAGAGCCTCGTGATCCACTACGCGAGCTCTAGTATAGGTTTTTCGAGGGGTCCAAATTCCCCTGTGTTTATAAAATAATTCTCCTTGGCCAACTCTGGAAACTTGGCCGCATCGCGAACATTATGATCGGCGTACCTAAGCTTAGGTACCTTTCCCAGCATGTCATCCACAATAATGACTGCGTCTGGGAGATACGGGAGTGTAATCTCCATAGTGCCTGGTGTCTTTCGTTTATGTCTCACAGCAGATGTGCTTGCCTCTACTGCTTATGTGCCCTATTTTTCCCCTGCAGACTCAAGCTAGTCGGTGATGTCCTCAACCAACACCTCTTCATGTCCCTGGGACTGTCGCGGTCCCATTGTTTCATCGGGCTTTGCAGGTGTCTCGGAGTTAGGGTTTGAAATTTCGTTCTGACCCCTGGACCTCTGCCCTACTTCTCCTTGCTACGTTGTGGGGGTCTCTTCCTCGACCCTTGTCGCGCTAATGGATTCTGGGTCTGAGGTGGAAACATCCTCCATCTCGTCCACATTCTTAGGCTGTTACATTCTTTCCTTCCGCCTTTGGCCCTGCCAAGTAATCCAGACAAACTGTCTTGCTGTGCCGAACTTGGGTGGAGTCATCCTCTCTCAATTTCAAAATCTTGCTTTCTCTGTCATAAACTGTTAACTAGGCCACGTCTTCTTTTTCTTGCTATGGGATCAAAAATCGTTAAGTGTTGAATAATTATGTGCTTTCCGCCTTTTACAGACCCGATCATGTTCATTTTTCACTTTTTGCATGCATTTTTCTTGAGTTTAATTTTTACTGCGCAATGTCTTCTGATGTTTGTCGCGGTAATTACTACACGTGACTTTTTCCAGTATTTTTGTATTTTATGTCTTTTCTATTTTTATATTTGTTTTTCCTTTTTTTCTCCTTTTTATTTATTTTTATCATTTTTTTGTTCGACTCTCTATTATAGTACACTATATACATGCATTTATTACTGCGTTGTAACTTTTAAGCGTTAGGAGGTCGATTGTCCCTGTACAATTTCATTTGACTCCCGTTGATCATTCCTTTCAGTTATGTTCCTGTCAGAGCCTTTAATTGTACAGAGCCCCCATCTATGACAATTTTTACTTCATAGGGGCCTAGCCAATGCATTCTAAATTTTCCTGGATGTTGAAAAAATTTACTTTCATAGAGCAAGACTAGGTCTCCTTCCTTGAAACTCTTCCTCTTTCTATGTCTATCATGTCAAGCTTTGTCTCTTTCTTTTTGTACCTCTTGATGAAATCCTGTCAAAATCTTATCCTCTTCCATTTCCATTAGTTGATTCAACCTCTCATTTACTACGCCTCTTTTTGTCATGTTGGTAATTACAGCTACGCGCAGACTGGGTACCAAAAATTCTAATGGTACCACTACTTCATGCCCATACACCAATCTGAATGGTGTATATCATGTCAACTTCTTACATGTAGTCTTGTATGCCCATAGTATTGCTGGTATTTTCAAGTCTCAATCATCCATGTTGATATTGCAGATCTTTTTCAGAGCATTCTTCAAAATCTTATTAAAATTTTTTATTGTTCCATTTGTCTGAGGATGGTATGGTGTACTCTTATGGTGATATACTTCAAACTCCTCAGTCATGGCCCTGATAGTATTGTTGATAAAGTGAGTACATTGGTCACTCATCAAAATTCTTAGACACCCAAATTTGGTGATGACTTGCTCAAACAAGAAGTGTGTTGTTATCTCTGCGCTACAATCTTTGGTTGGTGTTGCTTCTTCCCATATTGTTAAGTATTATGTCGTAGTAATGATATATCTAGTTCCTGACCTTCTCGTTGGTGGATGGATTGGTCCCACAAAATATATGGCCCATTTGTCAAATACCTGTAAAGTTACTTGTGGTCTTAGGAGCATCTCATCCCTTCTTTTGGGTTTTCCATCCCTCTAACACACATCACATGTCTGACAATATTCCTTACCATCTCTATGGATTGTTGGCCACCATAATCCTACGCGCATTACCTTCTGCGTGGTATCTTTTCCTGCATAGTGTCCTCCAACTATTCCTTCATTAGCTTCTGCTAAAATTATGGGCCTTTCATGTTCTAATACACATTTTCTCAAAATACTATCTGCGCCCATCTTATATAAGTGTCATGCAATAAGTTGATAGTCTGGAGCTCTGACTATTAGATGTTTCTTTTGCACAGTGTTAAAACTCTTGTGGCACAATCCTTGTTCTCAAGTATTCAATAATATCAACAAAATATTCATCAACTACTTGTACTAAAAATAACTACGCATCAAGGAAGTTGTCCTCCAAGTTGGTAGGTTCTTCTCCATTAGTTACCCTTGATAGGTGATCATGACCTCCATTCAGCTTCCCTAGTTTGACTATCACTTCGAAATCAAATTATTGAAATAACAATAGCCATCTACAGAGCCTCCTCCCCAACAATGGCTTGTTGACTAGGTACTTGAGGGAAGAATGGTATGTGAACATCTTGAAGTGTTTGCCCAGTAAGTAGTGCGTGAACTTCTAAAGTGCATATACCATGGCTAGGCCTTCTCTTTCTGTGGTATTGTAGTTCTGCTTTGATTCTGACAATTTTCTACTTGCAAAGGCTATAGGATGGTCTAAATCCCCTGCTCCTAGCTTCGCCATAATTGCTCCAAGTGTTATGTCCATTGCATCTACATGTACATGAAATGTCTTTTCCCAATCTGGGAATACTAGGATAAGTGTTGTGACCATTTTTTCTTTTGTGTCCAACCCTTGTTGACAGCCCTCATTCCACTGAAATATGATATCCTTATTTAACAGTTTTTCCATTAGTGTTGTAATATGCACATACCCTTTTATAAATTTCTTGTAATAGCCTGCATGTCCCAGTGTTTCTCTCAATTGGCGCACTGATTTTGGTGGTGGTAAATTCACAATCACTGCAATCTTAGCAGGATCCACTAATAAACTTTGTTTACACACTACATGTCCCAACAATATTCCAAAAGGTGTCCCAAAAATGCACTTCTTGATATTCAATGATATCTAAAATTGTATGCATCTTTCCAACATGAGTCTTAACACTTCTACATGCTCCTTTAACAGACTATATACAATCTAGTGATCCATATATACTTATAAAAACTGATGTATGAATTCCTTAAAAGAAGCTATGACTACTCTTGAAAATATGGTCGATGCATTCTTCAGCCCAAATGGCATGATTGTATATTGATATGAGCCTCATTATGTAGCAAAAGTAGTCTTATACTTGTCTTTTGGAGATATTTTGATCTAATGGTAGCCTGAGAATCCATCTGTAAACGAATATGCTTCATGGCCTCCCACATTCTCTAGGACGTCATCTATAAAAGGGGTAGGAAAAGAGTCATGTAGGCAAGCATCATTCAGTTTCCTCAGATCTACACAAATCCTTATCCCCCCTTGTTTATTTTCTTGGACTACCATAGGGATTATCCATTCAGATTCCTCTATTGGTTCTATGATACCAGCTTCTAGCATTTTTTCAATTTTTGCTTTCACTTTTTGCTTATACATTGGATTTAGTCTGTAAGGTCTCTGCCTGATAGGTCTTGCCTCAAGTTTGAGAGATATTTTCATCTCTTCTAATCTCCCGCTATGCCTTTCATCTATGTAAATGTCGTTGGGAACAGGTCATTGTATTCACGCAGTAACTATGTTATTATTTCTACTATTTGTTCATCCCAATAGTCTCCAATACTTGTCATTTTGGGAAATTTGTCAGTGATCCCAATGTTGACTTTTTTCACTTTGATTGGTGCAGCAAATACTTCTGACTCCAAAGATGGACCTTCCACCTCTCTTTATCCTTCAATTTATGTAATTTGAATGTTACACGGGTCATCTTCATTTGGTGCTTCTTCTTCAACATGATAGCATGAAAGTAGTTCTTTGATTGTCTGTCTATTTTGTTGTTGATATTATGTCATGATTTCAACATGTGGTTCATCAATAAATATCACACCTCTTACCTGCTTCAGTCTTGAATCCATGTTGGGGTTCTCATGTTCAAATGAGAATGTTACTACAAAGTTTTGTTGTAATGTTGTCCATTCGGTAGTGCCTCTGTACATCTCTTGGTCTACATACCAGTTCTCTAGGATTCCTTCCAGTGTGTGGATGAAGTGATGAGGCCATTCTTCTAGTGGTGTCATCCTCCATTGTGTAATGCATTTCTCCAAATATTCTGTTGGTGCTCATTGTCCATCATACCTTTTCATTTTATTGCTCCCCTGCTCTGCGTTGAATCTAATGTGCAATAACCATTTGCATTGGTACCAGCCCTGAATTGTTTCTTTGTGCGCACCCCACCATCTCGCAGGTGTGGCCTTGAATGCAATATCCAGGGCTAAGAGCCTCTAATTTTCTAATACTTATTCTTCATATTTTGTCAGAAATTCCTCCAAGTCATTGACCCCATGGAAACTGGGAGGTTCTCTTATCTCTGTACCAACCCATCTTATTGCACGGTCTATTCTTGCGCAATTTCTTGTGGAAACTTCATGTAGTCATTGTTGCCAATTCTCCAAACCTATATCTCATTCAGAAGCACATGATGTGATGCTTCTCCAACTGAGTGCCCCATAAGTAGTTGGGTTAGCATAATCTTCTACGCGCGCGGTGGTTCTGTACAATTGGTTTATTTCCTCTAGATCTAAATAGGTGAGTTCTACAAACCTTTCTCCCTCTAAAGGGTCTAATGGTGCATCGACTCTATATTCACCTGATTCAAATGTCATTTTTCTTCTCTTCAAATTGATTATGGCTTGATTATCAAATGTCCAATCCAATCCAAGCAATGTTGGATAAGGTGTTGTGTCATCTACTATTTCTATTACTTCAAAGTTTGTCTTAGTGCACACTCCATCCAAATCTATTGTCACCCCTTTAAGCCTTCCAATTGGTAAAACTTTGTGTTGGTTTGCTAATTTCAGCTGGACAGGTGAATAGCCTAATGTGGGCTCTCCCATACATTGTCATGGCTTCTTAGGTAAAATGTTTACTTCAGACCCTAAGTCCAGTATAATATCCCCCATATTGAAATCCTCAATATTAGCATTAAGTCTGAATTCTCTGCATGTCCTCCTTGTATGGAGGTGATTGACTGTTTTCTACTCTAACTTCCATTCTCCCTCTGTATCACATCTTTCTAGCATATTTTTCAAAACCTTAACAGATGATGGATCATTCAATAGCTTAACACGGGATTGTAGAAAAGTTTTTATGGTACTTATTTTCTCTATCGGTTGTGCTTCACTGGTGTGGTCCATTGATGAAGGCAATCTCGTACATTGGTATGTACTAAGTATGTTGCACAGTTGATGTAGACGCAACATTTTGCTTGAGAAACTCCTGTCTTTCCTCCTTGAATGTTTATTTTTCTTTCCGCGTATCAAACTGTTTTTGTGTTTCAGTATTTTTCTTCACCCATTAGTGTTGTGTTGGATCTTGTCTTACTGCATCAGTTCCTGTCTTAGCTCATCCTCGCGTGACTATGTTGATGTTACTTCCATCATGCCTGTCTTCTACAGAAATCCACTGGACATTTTGGTTGTTCTGATTCCTCTTTTCTTGGATCTTCCCCAAGAGTGTTGGACATTCCTCTATATCATGGTCAGTTGCACGACAGTACATACATGTCGCTGGTGGAAGTGGACATTCCCTTGCATAATATCCTGGATGTTGGCGGTTGTGGCACATAAATGGACCTATGCCTCTTCCAAATCCTCATCTATCTCGTCTTGCACCTCTATACTCAGTTCGGTCTCCTCACGGTGCATTGTACTGACGTACCTGGTTATACTGCACGGGGTTATATTGTGGTTGCACAGTGTTATATTGTTGTTGTGAATTATTATATGGAGGTGGTACCTGGTTGAACTGAGGTGCAGCTTGCCCTGTCATCATTTCTACTTACACCCTATAAATATCTGAAGTTCTTTCCCTAATCAGTTCCATTGTCCTACAATCTTTATCATCATGACCCACTGACTTGCAAAAATTGCAGTATGAACTCTTGGGTATTGTCTGATACTTTTGCATCATTGGACAATGATATGGATCATGCCCATGCGTTTTACAAATCTTGCACCACGGTTCTCCTATTGGCAAAGGGTTTGGTACTCTTGTTTCCATACACTGCACAAAATTTGGGCATTCATTCTTATGGTGTCCTTTTGTCCTGCATGTGGTACACCAAACAACTTCTCTTTTTTCTTTTCCCTTATTCTGGTTAAGTTGAAATGTGAGGTTCTTCAGATCCTCCTTCATCTCCTCTATTGTCGGATCTGTCTTCTGATACTGGTTCTCTTCTAGTTGTAAAGCTTCCTGCAAAGCCTCTACCTGAGCTTGGAACTTTTGTTGTTTGAATGGGTATTTCAAATGTGGTAACAGTGAGTTCAAAAATAAGTGCATATGTTGCATGTCATTCATTACATACTTCAACTTACCCTTGAGACGCTTAAACCTCTTATCAATCTCCCAAACAGACTCACCTGGTTTCTACCTAATTTCAACTATTTCATTCATGTACTGATCTTCTGAGCTAGCCTTCTAAAACTCATTTATCAGTAGTTTATTCACATCTGCAATAATCATTGTCACTCCTGGTGGACTGTTTACAGCTAGGCTCATGTACCAATCGAGTGCGCGGTCTCTTAGCGTGATAGCTAACTATGCAAGTTTTGTATCCTCATCTGTGATCTGTTTTTCTTCCAATATCTTCTCGCGGATGAATAAGTGTTTTTCAAGGTCCTCTGATGCCTCTCCCCGAAATTCCGGTAACCTAATGGTGGGATCATGTCCTGCCATTTTGAACTGTGTTGAACTACTACCTTCGCGCGGTGTAGATATCTGGCTGCTACTTCCTGAACTAGCTCCTCCAGTTGTTGCTCCTTGTTTGGAGGTGCTTCATGTTGTCTTTCTTCCACTAAAATTCGGTTGTCTAAATGGTGGTGTTCTTTCTAGTGTACTAGTCGCACATGAGGTTATGGGTTCCACACTGACATTGACCTGGATTGGAGTTCTTCCTTATGTTCCTGCCCTTGGACCTCTTGTTTTCCTTTCATATGTTTCCCAAAGGATTTCCTCAATTTGCTCCATAGCCCGGAGATCCTCTACCTCTTCCTCATCACTTGTCAAGCCCTCTCTATCAGCTATGGCTCTCTTCTTGATATTCATCTTATATTGGTAGGGTACTCCACTGCACGTCTTTCCAACTAATGCCATTATCTGCTTTATCCGATCTTCCTCCATCATAATTGGGTCCATGGCCTCCTACTTCTTTCCCTTATCCATTTCTTCCTCCATTTGTCCACCTCTTGTCAATGCTTCCCCCCCTTCCCCCATGCACATAGGGAAGTTTAGATGTATGATTTCATGGTCATCACACCATTGTTATACAATAAAATCTTGATTGAAGTATACAATGATCTGATATATCTACCTCTGGGTCCTTTTAGAAACTCTTGCTCTGCTACGTTGTAAGACTTCGGTATCTACTGCAAATTCGGTGATAAACCCTACAACAATATTGTCTAACCAGAAATCTATTGCGCGCATAAATTTGTTGTTAACTTGTTGTAACTACACGATCTCCACAGGATTCCACTCTAGTTGATTGATTCGATTTGTAGGGTGGTTGTCTTTTAACTTCAATAGTCACTCATGCAACACATGCAGGAAATCACAAAAGAATACCTCATGCAAGTCGCTAAACATGTATTTATCAAGATATTTGTGCGGTGTTATCTTAGGGTTTCTAATATCTTTTTGCGCAAACTCAAGTTCCTTTGTTTTTAACCATCTTTCGATCTCCGCCTTCATTGGATTTCACTGCTTGGGCATTCCTTTATATACATTCATTCTTCGCATGCTTCTTCTACAGATCTCGTTCACTCAATCCCATGCAATTCCAACCGACAATGGAACCATTTGTTGGGTTTTATCTCTCTACTCCTTCCAGGGTTGACCCAGGTTCAGATCTAAACAAGGTTCCAACAAAACCCTCTAAAACTATCGGCCCTCCTAGTAAACCAGAAGGCAACACAGTGCACAGAGTGCATTGCGCAGTATCACCCGAGATAGCTTTATGGTGGACTGCAATGCTCATGTGCTTGTAGTCTAGGAGTGAGTGCGGATCTAGGACTGTATTTCATCTTCTTCATGCATTAAACTGATTATTCAATCTATCATTCCTAGGATTCATTCATCTTTCAATTCTATGCATGTTGTCTAATAGATCTAACTTAACCATTCATTCATCCATTTATGAACTAGCTACTCACAGAAGGTAAATATGCAAGAAACATCACAGATAACGCATGTTTTACCGTGGTTCACCCCCTCCTGGGCTATATCCACAAAAATATGGCTTATTTTCTCTTTTATTTAGAATTATGCAAAATATGGTATTGCGCGCACTACATCTCCCATCATACAATCATGAAAAAGGCCTAATAACCTTTGTGAGGTGGACTAGATCATACTAGGCTCCTCATCCTTTGACCTAACCCTCATAATATGACCAACTTGACTCTTGTACAGCTCAATAGCTTACAAAATTATCAGAACTACAATAGTCGAACTGAACTAAACTAGTATTCTCTCAGCCACTGACCTTTGAACCCCGACCTAGGCCTCCTAGGTTCTTATTTATACTATTTTACAAGATTATTGGTTGTTACAATCTCTACCAAAACCATAACCCTAACATGGATAGGTCTAACTAACTACGCACTTTGCATGTTGATTTTCCTCTTGCATGCTGCTTTTCCTTCTTTTTCTACATGTTGTTTTCTTGCCTTCGATTTCGCGCGCTCCAAAATTAGATCTTTCCAAAATTAGGTCTTTCCAAAAATAGACCTCCTTTTCCAAAACTGTGCCTGCACTCAAAACAGCCTTTCTTCTCAAAATAGACCTACGCCCAACATGCAGGATTTGGATCAGGATTTCTCCTTGTATGAATCTTCCTTGGAGCCAAGATTCTTCAATGGTATTACTTTCTGCCACTGATCTTAACGATGGAGTCACCATGGTAAATCTTCAACCAGTGTTGTGTTTGATCCTTTGTTACCCTTAGGAATCAGATCTGAATATATGTCGTTCTCCCAAGGAAAATGCAACTTTCGCTCCCCAGCAACAGCGCCAAAATGTTATCACTCTGTAAATTGCCCTAGCTAAGGAGACAAATCAGAAAGGTAACCTCAAAACCACCTTAGTGCTAAAACTAGCTTTTTCAACTCAGAGAGAGATCTCTCTTTACAACTTAGTCAAGAAATGACAAGCTATCAAATTATGCATAGTGGCTAGATCTGTAATTTAGAAAATTTACAAGGTTGTTGGCAGAGGTGAGAAGGAGTTCATTGGGCATGGAGTCAAGTTCAATGCAATGGGAATTATCAGTACTTGGTTTTAGAGCTATCAAGGAAGCAGAGGCTAAGTAGTTGATAATCTTTTGGTGAAAATATTGTTGTCACATAATGGAAGAAGGTGAAAACAACTAACTACATTCAGAGTGTCAACTAGGATGAATTATGACTGTGTTTTTTGGAAGAAAATACAATACTTAATTGCTTGATCTAAAGCATCAAAATCAAATGAATTTTAAACCATTACTTCTGATTAAGTATATG
>JASDQU010103635.1:49337-62646 GCA_032191745.1 Picea mariana
AGCCATAATTTCTTCCTGTTGTGCCTCTGCAATTTTGACCACTTCTTCACTCTTGTCTTGGACCTTGTCTGGGATGAACTTTGTGTCATCCTCTGTCAGGGTGATGTTTGGGTCCTCTGTCTCGTACTTTCTTGTTGTGCGCGCATCTTTTCCTTACGCGAGCTTCGTTGATGTCTGTGAGGGTTGTGACCCACTTTTGGTTTCCTGGGTTGTTCCTTCTGCAACCTGTGAGGTATCCTTCTTCCCAGTCTGTGATTGGCTTTTTGCCCTTGATGTTCTTGGTGTCCTCCTCGACCGCTTTGGTACTGCGCTACTCCCAGTTGGTTGAGTCTACACTGTATCTGTTCTAGTATTGTCAGTCGGACTACATGTTCTTGTTGAAGTGCATGTTTCGGCCTTGTCCTTGGGCCTAGAGGACTGCGCTATTCTTGTCCTCGTAGATGGTTTTTATACTGATGATTGTCGATAACAAGGCCAAATTTTGATGATCAAGTCCACTTCCTCTTTTGTGAGGCAATACTGCATCTTGAGCCATTCCTTCTTGGAATCCCTCGCGGCTTGGATCCATACATGATGCCTGGATGCCTTGAATTTGGCTATCCCATTTGTTTCTTGCACTACCTCCATTGGTATGCGCGACACATTCGTTGTGCGTTGTTGGATCTTTTCTAGAAGCATGGAAAACACAATGTTATTTTCCTGTTACATCTTGTTGTCCATTGCCTGCCAGAGGGACTCGTACCTGGCCGCATAACACTTTCCCATCCTGTCCAAAAATGTCGAGAATTTAGGCTCCTGCCACCCTGCTAACGTGATCAAGATGATTAGCCATGAATAATGGAACTCGATTCCATTATCATGCACATCGCGAAAGTCTATTAAACATTGGTTCAGCAGGTATGGCGCCCAACGGAACATAACCCCCTTCGCGCATTGTGCGGCCTCTACAATAATGTTTGTTGGCACTTCCTCTCTTCGACATTTTCTCAAGATTTTACAAGCCATCATCTTGCTAGTGAACCTTGTCGCATTGTCATTGATGTCTTTGACAACAATGCATATGTTTCCCCGCATAGTGTCGAACTGCACTTTAACCTGTTTTGCTAGTTCTTTTTCGTGCGCCTTGTTCTCTACATATTCTTCGAGTTGCACACCGACTGTGGGGAGTCTTGTGATTTTGGCAATTAATGCCACATCAATATGCACCGGTCTCTCCATCCACAAGATGCCCCCATGGACGCAGGCGACTATCTGTTTGACACATAGGCCGACATTTTTATCGCCCTCAAAATGTGGTATGTCCAATAGATTCATGATTCCTGAGTTGTAGAGCCTCGTGATCCACTACGCGAGCTCTAGTATAGGTTTTCCGAGGGGTCCAAATTCCCTTGTGTTTATAAAATAATTCTCCTCGACCAACTCTGGAAACTTGCCCACATCACGAACATTATGATCGGCGTACCTAAGCTTAGGTACCTTTCCCAGCATGTCATCCACAATAATGACTACGTCTGGGAGATACAGGAGTGTAATCTTCATAGTGCCTGGTGTCTTTTGTTTATGTCTCGCAGCAGATGTGCCTGCCTCTACTACTTATGTGCCCTATTCTTCCCCTATGGACTCTAGCTAGTCGATGATGTCCTCAACCAACACCTCTTCATGTCCCTGGGACTGTCGTGGTCCCATTGTTTCGTCAGGCTTTGCAGGTGTCTCGGAGTTAGGGTTTGAAATTTCGTTCTGACCCCCGGAGCTCTGCCCTACTTCTCCTTGCTACGTTGTGGGGGTCTCTTCCTCGACCCTTGTCGCGCTAATGGATTATGGGTTTGAGGTGGAAACATCCTCCATCTCGACCACATTCTCAGGTTGTTGCATTCTTTCCTTCCGCCTTTGGCCCTGCCGAGTAATCCGAACAAACTGTCCTGTTGTGCCAAACTTGGGTGGAGTCATCCTCTCTCAATTTCAAAATCTTGCTTTCTCTGTCGTAAACTGCTAACTAGGCCACATCTTCTTTTTCTTGCTATGGGATCAAAAATCGTTAAGTGTTGAATAATTGTGTGCTTCCCGCCTTTTATAGGCCCAATCATGTTCATTTTTCACTTTTTGCATGCATTTTTCTTGAGTTTAATTTTTACTGTGCAATGTCTTCTGATGTTTGTCGCAGTAATTACTACATGCGACTTTTTCCAGTGTTTTTGTATTTTATGTATTTTCTATTTTTATATTTATTTTTCCTTTTTTTCTCCTTTTTATTTATTTTTATCCTTTTTTTGTTCGACTCTCTATTATAGTACACTATATACATGCATTTATTACTGCATTGTAACTTTTAAGCGTTAGGAGGTCGTTTGTCCTTGTACAATTCAATCCGACTCTCGTTGATCATTCCTTTCAATTATGTCCCTGTCAGATCCTTTAGTTGTACAGAGCCCCCATCTATGACAATTTTTACTTCATAGGGCCCTAGCCAATGCATTCTAAATTTTCCTGGATGTTGAAAAATTTTACTTTCATAGAGCAAGACTAGGTCTCCTTCCTTGAAACTCTTCCTCTTTCTATGTCTACCATGTCAAGCTTTGTCTCTTGCTTTTTGTACCTCTTGATGAAATCCTGTCAAAATCTTATCTTCTTCCTTTTCCATTAGTTGATTCAACCTCTCCTTTACTGTGCCTCTTTTTGTCATGTTGGTAATTACAGCTACACGCAGACTGGGTACCAGAAATTCTAATGGTACCACTACTTCCTGCCCATACACCAATCTGAATGGTGTATATCATGTCAACTTCTTACATGTAGTCTTGTATGCCCATAGTACTGCTGGTATTTTCAAGTCTCAATCATCCATGTTGATATTGCAAATCTTTTTCAAAGCATTCTTCAAGATCTTATTAAAAAAATTTATTGTTCCATTTGTCTGAGGATGGTATGGTGTACTCTTATGGTGATATACTTCAAACTCCTCAGTCATGGCCCTAATAGTATTGTTGATAAAGTGAGTACATTTGTCACTCATCAAAATTCTTAGACACCCAAATTTGGTGATGACTTGCTCAAACAAGAAGTGTGTTGTTATCTCTGCGCTACAGTCTTTGGCTGGTGTTGCTTCTGCCCATATTGTTAAGTATTATGTCACAGTAATGATATATCTAGCTCCTGACCTTCTCGTTGGTGAATGGATTGGTCCCACAAAATATATGGCCCATTTGTCAAATACCTGTAAAGTTACTTGTGGTCTTAGGAGCATCTCATCCCTTCTGTTGGGTTTGCCATCCCTCTAACACACATCACATGTCTGACAATATTCTTTAGCATCTCTATGGATTGTTGGCCACCATAATCCTACGCGCATTACCTTCTGTGCAGTATCTTTTCCTGCATAGTGTCCTCCAACTATTCCTTCATGAGCTTCTACTAAAATTATGGGCCTTTCATGTTCTAATACACATCTTCTCAAAATATTATCTGCGCCCATCTTATATAAGTGTCATGCAATAAGTTGATAGTCTGCAGCTCTCACTATTAGATTTTTCTTTTGCGCAGTGTTAAAACTCTTGTGGCACAATCCTTTTTCTCAAGTATTCAATAATATCAACAAAATATTCATCAACTACTTGTACTAAAAATAACTATGCATCAGGGAAGTTGTCTTCCAAGTTGGTAGGTTCTTCTCCATTAGTTACCCTTGACAGGGGATCAATCCCTCCATTCAGCTTCCATGGTTTGACTATCACTTCGAAATCAAATTCTTGAAATAACAATATCCATCTACAAATCATCCTCCCCAACAATGGCTTGTTGACTAGGTACTTGAGGGAAGAATGGTCTGTGAACATCTTGAAGTGTTTGCCCAGTAAGTAGTGCGTGAACTTCTGAAGTACATATACCATGGATAGGCCTTCTCTTTCTGTGGTATTGTAGTTCTGCTCTGATTCTGACAATTTTCTGCTTGCAAAGGCTATAGGATGGTCTAAATCCCCTGCTCCTAGCTGCGCCATAATTGCTCCAAGTGTTATGTCCGCTGCATCTACATGTACATGAAATGTCTTTTCCCAATCTGGGAATACTAGGATAGGTGTTGTGACCATTTTTTCTTTTAAGGTGTCCAACCCTTATTGACAGCCCTCATTCCACTGAAATCTGATATCCTTATTTAACAGTTTTTCCATTGGTGTCGTAATATGCACATACCCTTTTATAAATTTCTTGTAATAGCATGTATGTCCCAATGTTTCTCTCAATTGGCGCACTGATTTTGGTGTTGGTAAATTCACAATGATTGCAATCTTAGCAGGATCCACTAATAAACTTTGTTTACACACTACATGTCCCAACAATATTCCAAAAGGTGTCCCAAAAATGCACTTCTTGATATTCAATGATATCTAAAATTGTCTGCATCTTTCCAACGTGAGTCTTAACACTTCTGCATGCTCCTTTAACAGACTATATACAGTCTAGGGATCCAGATATACTTATAAAAACTGATGTATGAATTCCTTAAAAGAAGCTATGACTACTCTTGAAAATATGGTCGATGCATTCTTCATCCCAAATGGCATGACTGTATATTGATATGATCCTCATTTTGTAGCAAAAGTAGTCTTATACTTGTCTTTTGGAGCTATTTTGATTTAATGGTAGCCTGAGAATCCATCTGTAAACGAATATGTTTCATGGCCTCCCACATTCTCCAGGACGTCATCTGTAAAAAGGGTAGGAAAAGATTCATGTAGGCAAGCATCATTCAGTTTCCTCAGATCTACATAAATCCTTATCCCCCCTTGTTTATTTTCTTGGACTACCATAAGGCTTATCCATTCAGACTCCTCTACTGGTTCTATGATACCAGCTTCTAGCATTTTTTCAATTTTTGCTTTCACTTTTTGCTTATACATTGGATTTAGTCTGTAAGGTCTCTGCCTGACAGGTCTTGCCTCAGGTTTGAGAGATATTTTCATCTCTCCTAGATCTCCCGCTATACCTTTCATCTCTGTAAAGGTCATTGGGAACAGGTCATTGTATTCGCGTAGTAACTATGTTATTATTTCTACTATTTGTTCATCCCAATAGTCTCCAATAGTTGTCATTTTGGGAAATTTGTCAGTTGTCCCAATGTTGACTTTTTTCACTTTGATTGGTGCAGCAAATACTTCTGACTCCAAAGATGGACCTTACACCTCTCGGACCTTCCACCTCTCTTTCTCCTTCAATTTATGTAATTTGAATGTTACACGGGTCATCTTCATTTGGTGCTTCTTCTTCAACATGATAGCATGAAAGTAGTTATTTGACTGTCTGTCTATTTTGTTGTTGATATTATGTCATGATTTCAACATGTGGTTCATCAATAAATATCACACCTCTTACCTTCTTCAGTCTTGAATCCATGTTGGGGTTCTCATGTTCAAATGAGAATGTTACTACAAAGTTTTGTTGTAATGCTGTCCATTCAGTAGTGCCTCTGTGCATCTCTTGGTCTACATACCAGTTCTCTAGGATTCCTTCCAGTGTGTGGATGAAGTGATGAGGCCATTCTTCTAGTGGTGTCATCCTCCATTGTGTTATGCATTTCTCCAAATATTTTGTTGGTGTTCATTGTCCATCATACATTTTCATTTTATTGTTCCCCTGCTCTGCGTTGAATCTAATGCACAGTAACCATTTGCATTGGTACCAACCCTGAATTGTTTCTTTGTGCACACCCCACCATCTCGCAAGTGTGGCCTTGAATGCAATATACAGGGCTAAGAGCCTCTAATTTTCTAATACTTATTCTTCATATTTTGTCAGAAATTCCTCCAAGTCATCGACCCCACGGAAACTGGGAGGTTCTCTTATCTCTGTACCAACCCATCTTATTGCGCAACTTCTTGTGGAAACTTCATGTAGTCATTGTTGCCAATTCTCCAAACCTATATCTCATTCAGAAGCACATGATGTGATGCTTCTCCAGCTGAGTGCCCCATCAGTAGTTGGGTTAACATAATCTTCTTCGCGCACGGTGGTTCTGTACAATTGGTTTATTTCCTCCGGATCTAAATAGGTGGGTTCTACAAACCTTTCTCCCTCTAAAGGGTCTAATGGTGCAATGACTCTATATTCACCTTATTCAAATGTCATTTTTCTTGTCTTCAAATTGATTATGGCTTGGTTATCAAATGTTCAATCCAATCCAAGCAATGTTGGATAAGGTGTTGTGTCATCTACTATTTTTATTACTTCAAAGTTTGTCTTAGTGCGCACTCCATCCAAATCTATTGTCACCCCTTTAAGCCTTCCAATTGGTAAAACTTTGTGTTGGTTTGCTAATTTCAGTTGGACAGGTGAATAGCCTAATGTGGGCTCTCCCATACATTGTCATGGCTTCTTAGGTAAAATGTTTACTTCAGACTCTAAGTCCAATATAATATCCCCCATATTGAAATCCTCAATATTAGCATTAAGTCTGAATTCCATGCTTGTCCTCCTTGTATGGAGGTGATTGACTGTTTTCTACTCTAACTTCCATTCTCCCTCTGTATCACATCTTTCTAGCATATTTTTCAAAACCTTAACAGATGATGGATCATTCAATAGCTTAACACAGGATTGTAGAAAAGTGTTTATGGTACTTATTTGCTCTATCGGTTGTGCTTCACTGGTGTGGTCCATTGATGAAGGCAATCCCGTACATTGGTATGTTCTGAATATGTTGCACAGTTGATGTAGACGCAACATTTTGCTTAAGAAACTCCTGTCTTTCCTTCTTGAATGTTTATTTTTCTTTCAACGTATCAAACTGTTTTTGTGTTTCAGTATTTTTCTTCACCCATTAGTGTTGCGTTGGATCTTGTCTTACTGCGTCAGTTCTTGTCTTAGCTCCTCCTCGCGTGACTATGTTGATGTTACTTCCATCATGCCCGTCTTCTACAGATCCACTGGACATTCTGGTTGTTTTGATTCCTCTTTTCTTGGATCTTCCCCAAGAGTGTTGGACATTCCTCTATATCATGGTCAGTTGCGCGACAGTACATACATGTCGCTGGTGGAATTGGACATTCCCTTGCATATTATCCTAGATGTTGGCTGTTGTGGCACATTACTGGACCTATGCATCTTCCAAATCCTCATCTATCTCGTCCTGCACCTCTATATCCATTTCGGTCTCCTCGCAGTGCATTGTACTGACGTACCTGGTTATACTGCACGGGGTTATATTGTGGTTGTGTGTTGTTATATTGTGGTTGCGCAGTGTTATATTGTTGTTGTGAATTATTATATGGAGGTGGTACCTGGTTGAACTGAGGTGCAGCTTGCCCTGTCATCATTTCTATTTACACCCTATAAGTATATAAAGTTCTTTCCCTAATCAGTTCCATTGTCCTACAATCTTTATCATCATGACCTACTGACTTGCAAAAATTGCAGTATGAACTCTTGGGTATTGTCTGATACTTTTGCATCATTGGACAATGATATGGATCATGCCCATGCGTTTTACAAGTCTCGCACCATGGTCCTCCTATTGGCAAAGGGTTTGGTACTCTTGTTTCCATATACTGCGCAAAAGTTGGGCATTCATTCTTATGGTGTCCTTTTGCCCTGCATGTGGTACACCAAAAAACTTCTCTTTTTTCTTTTCCCTTATTCTAGTTAAGTTGAAATGTGAGGTTCTTCAGATCCTCCTTCATCTCCTCTATTGTTGGATCTGTCTTCTGACACTGGTTCTCTTCTAGTTGTAAAGCTTCCTGCAGAGCCTCTACCTGAGCTTGGAACTTTTGTTATCTGAATGGGTATTTCAAATGTGGTAACAGTGAGTTCAAAAATAAGTGCATATGTTGCATGTCATTCATTACATACTTCAACTTACCCTTGAGACGCTTAAACCTCTTATCAATCTTTCAAACAAACTCACTTGGTTTCTACCTGATTTCGACCATTTCATTCATGTACTGATCTTTTGAGCTAGGATTTTGAAACTCATTTATCAGTAGTTTATTCACATCTGCAATAATCATCGTCACTCCTGGTGGACTATTTACAGCTAGGCTCATGTACCAATCGAGTGCGCAGTCTCTTAGTGTGATAGCTAACTATGCAAGTTTTGTATCCTCATTTGTGCTCTGTTTTTCTTCCAATATCTTCTCGTGGATGAATAAGTGTTTTTCAAGCTCCTCTGAGGCCTCTCCCCGAAATTCTGGTAACCTAATGGTGGGATCATGTCCTGCCATTTTGAACTGTGTTGAACTACTACCTTCGCGCGGTGTAGATATCTGGTTGTTACTTCCTAAACTGGCTCCTCCAGTTGTTGCTCCTTGTTTGGATGTGCTTCATGTTGTCTTTCTTCCACTAAAATTCGGTTGTCTAAATGGTGGTGTTCTTTCTACTGTACTAGTCGCACATGAGGTTATGGGTTCCACACTGGCATTGACCTGGATTGGAGTTCTTCCTTATGTTCCTGCCCTTGGACCTCTTGTTTTCCTTTCATATGTTTCCCGAAGGATTTCCTCAATTTGCTCCATAGCCCGGAGATCCTCTACCTCTTCCTCATCACTTGCCAAGCCCTCTCTATCAGCTATGGCTCTCTTCTTGATATTCATCTTATATTGGTAGGGTACTCCACTGTGCGTCTTTCCAACTAATGCCATTATCTGCTTTATCCGATCTTCCTCCATCATAATTGGGTCCATGGCCTCCTACTTCATTCCCTTATCCATTTCTTCCTCCATTTGTCCACCTCTTGTCAATGCTTTCCCCCATTCCCCCATGCACGCAGGGAAGTTTAGATGTATGATTTCATGGTCATCACACCGTTGTTATACAATAAAATCTTGATTGAAGTATACAACGATCTGATATATCTACCTCTGGGTCCTTTTAGAAACTCTTGCTCTGCTACGTTGTAAGACTTCGGTATCTACTGCAAATTCGGTGATAAACCCTACAACAATATTGTCTAACCAAAAATCTATTGCGCGCATAAATTTGTTGTTAATTTGTTGTAACTACACAATCTCCACAGGATTCCACTCCAGTTGATTGATTCGATTTGTAGGGTGGTTGTCTTTTAACCTCAATAGTCACTCATGCAACACATGCAAAAAATCACAAAAGAATACCTCATGCAAGTCGCTAAACATGTATTTATCAAGATATTTGTGCGGTGTTATCTTAGGGTTTCTGATATCGTTTTGCGCAAACTCAAGTTCCTTTGTTTTTAACCATGTTTCGATCTCCACCTTCGTTGGATTCCATGGCCTGGACATTCTTTTATATAGCTTCATTCTTCGCATGCTTCTTCTACAGATCTTGTTCACTAAATACCATGCAATTCTAGCCGACAATGGAACCATTTGTTGGGTTTTATCTCTCTACTCATTCCAGGGTTGACCCGGGTTTAGATCTGAACAAGGTTCCAACAAAACCCTTTAAAACTATCGGCCCACCTAGTAAACTAGAAGGCAACACAATGCACAGAGTGCATTGCGCAGTATCACCCGAGATAGCTTTATGGTGGACTGCAATGCTCATGTGCTTGCAGTCTAGGAGTGAGTGTAGATCTAGGACTGTATTTCATCTTCTTCATGCATTACACTGATTATTCAATCTATCATTCCTAGGATTCATTCATCTTTCAATTCTATGCATGTTGTCTAATAGATCTAACTTAACCATTCATTCATCCATTAATGAACTAGCTACTGACAGAAGGTAAATATGCAAGAAACATCACAGATAACACATGTTTTACCGTGGTTCGCCCCCTCTTGGGCTACGTCCACAAAGATATGGCGTATTTGCTCTTTTATTTAGAATTCTGCAAAATATGGTGTTGCGCGCAGTGCATCTCCCATCATACAATCATGAAAAAGGTCTAATAACCTCTGTGAGGTGGACTAGATCACACTAGGCTCATCATCCTTTGACCTAACCCTCAAAATATGACCAACTTGACTCTTGTACAACTCAATAGCTTACAAGATTATCAGAACTACAATAGTCGAACCGAACTGAACTAGTATTCCCTCAGCCACTGACCTTTGAACCCCAACCTAGGCCTCCTATGTTCTTATTTCTACTATTTTACAAGTTTATTGGTTGTTACAATCTCTACCAAAACCATAACCCTAACATGGATAGGTCTAACTGACTGTGCACTTTGCATGTTGATTTTCCTCTTGCATGTTGTTTTTCCTTCTTTTTCTACATGTTTTTTTGCCTTCGATTCTGCGCGCTCCAAAATTAGATCTTTCCAAAATTAAGTCTTTCCAAAATTAGACCTCCTTTTCCAAAACTGTGCCTGCACTCAAAACAGTCTTTCTTCTCAAAATAGACCTACGCCCAACATGCAAGATTTGGATTAGGATTTCACCTTGTATGAATCTTCCTTGGAGCCAAGATTCTTCAATGGTATTACTTTCTACCACTGATCTTAACAATGGAGTCACCATGGTAAATCTTTAACCAGTGTTGTGTTTGATCCTTTTTTACCCTCAAGAATCAGATCTGAATATATGTCGTTCTCCCAGGGAAAATGCAACTTTCGCTCCTCGGCAATAGCACCAAAATGTTATCACTCTGTAAATTGCCTTAGCTAAGGAGACAAATCAGAAAGGTAACCTCAAAACCACCTTAGTGCTAAAATTAGCTTTTTCAACTCAGAGAGAGATCTCTCTTTACAGCTTAGTCAATAAATGATAGGCTATCAAATTATGCATAGTGGTTAGATCTGTAATTTAGAAAATTTACAAGGTTGTTGGCAGAGGTGAGAAGGAGTTCATTGGGCATGGAGTCAAGTTTAATGCAATGGGAATTATCAATACTTGGTTTTAGAGCTATCAAGGAAGCAGAGGCTCGGTAGTTGATAATCTTTTGGTGAAAATATTGTTGTCACATAATGGAAGAAGGTGAAAACAACTAACTACATTCAAAGTGTCAACTAGGATGAATTATGACTGTGTTTTTTGGAAGAAAATACAGTACGTAATTGCTTGATCTAAAGCATCAAAATCAAATGAATTTTAAACCATTACTTCCAATTAAGTATATGCAGGTTGCAAATGAAATGAAATAGAAAATACGAAAACACATACACAAGGGAGAAGCACACACTTCAGATCATCAACACAAGAATCTCTGGTAAGAGTAGCTCTGTACTTCTGATTGATATTCCATTAAAATTCAAAAATTACAAGGATGCTCAAAAGATGTCTCTTCTATGTTTTTTCCAACCCCATTGCATAGTTGCAATTACAAAATATATAGAAGTAGTTGATCCTAGGCTCAAGGATTCAAGCTCAACTGTTTCCCCATGAATAGATTTGGTTACAAACAAAATCAGATCTGATTACAATTGTTTTGCAAAAATATAGGAACATACTTTGGCTTCATTTACTACACAATATTCACTCGATATTTCAAACCTTCTAGACTGAATGGTCGAGCTTTGGAACATTGGAGTTGAGTTGCACGTGTGTTGACAACTGGGAAGTCGAATCATACCTATCGGATGTTGATTTGGCAAAACAGGCTCAGTTTCGCAACGTCTAGGAGGTTTCACAATGTGTTGTAAGATATAGCAAATTTCGTAGCGAGCCCACGATGTGAAACTGTGTACAAATATGTAATCATTTTTTTATTGCTGACTTTTGTATATAAGGCAGTGAGGAGTCTGATACTCTCTCAAAACACCAAAATTTGAAGACTAAAACTTGCCTTGACAAAACCAAAAACTTAGACCTGAAACATTCTCTGGCTGCATAATGAAGACTTGATTTGTTGATTTGAAACTTTGTGCGTAATCAAAATTTAGACAAAATTGAAGACCATCTAACTTGTGACCTCTAATCATCCATGAGTCATTCAACTGCTACCTAGGCTAATACATACAAGTTCCCTTTAGCCTCTTTTTCTTGTTGCTGCAATTTTTTGTTCAAGACTTTGGACTTTTTGACTTTTGAGTCAATTCTACCGATAGAGACTTTTGACCTGCCTACGCAGAGGCCAGGATCTTCTTAGCATCTCCTTTCTCTTGTCAAGGCTTTCCTCATATTGGTCAAAACTTTTTGATATCTTTTTTATAATTGTTCTTTCCTTAGCCCTCATATGTGTTATGGTATTATGTGCTCTTTTTAATTGATGTCTTAATCCCTGCATTGTTCCATCATTTCTTGGTGTAGCTTGTGTTTCAACAATCTCTACAACCAAATGTTTGCTAGGCACTTCAATGACATCTTTTTCAGCTAAGCTAAGCTTTTTTACAGCAGACCTGGTTAAATGCCTCTTAGGGTTTGCCTCCACTATCCTACTCTTCCTTTTGTTGCCTTGGTTGGCAGGAATCTCTGTGATTTTCTCAACTGCCTCGGGAGTAAAGACAAGCTTTTTACCTTTCCTTTTGCTTTCAAAACCTTTAGGAGCATCTCCCTCAACTTTTGTGCCTTGTTCAATTGGTATTTTGCTCTATTTCCCTTTGGAACTCTCTGGGCTCGTTGAAACTATCTTTCCAACTGAGGAAGATGGACTTTTCTTGGTTTGGGGAGTGGTAATCTCTGATGGAAAGCTTGTTGAGGCTAAGAATGACTCCCAGCCAGTATTGGTCTTCTTGAGTTCTTCCAACACTAAGAGTTTGATAAGAGAGAAATGAAAAAGGATGACTTCAATTTGCTTGGTTCTAGTCTGCACCTTGTCTTCCATCTTTCCAATACTCATGTATAGATAATAAGGCAAATTGAGGGGTTTATTGCCTGTGAAATGCATCAACAACCTTATATGATACTTGTAAACCTTGTTGAATCATCCCTCACAAGTAAAGTACCTTTGAATGTGTTAGAAATAATAGGTGTGCTCATTTAACCATAGAGAATATAGCAATATTGTCACCCAACCATAGGCACAAATGCCACCCTCGAGCACCTTAACCTTGACAAAGAAGAATTCTGGTAGCAAATCAATAGCCAACCAAGGCTAATGCACCCAACAAAGATAACCAAGACTAATCAAAAAGTCCAACCCAGAAAGACCGAAATTACAAGTTTGCAGTAACTGCAGTCGCAGCTACCCTCCAGATTTGCGCACTAAATTTCTACAGTGCGCACTATTGAATTTCTGCAATTGCGAGTTGTGTCCTCCAAATGAGCTCTGGCGTCCTGTATTTATACTACTCCTCCTTAGTTGTCTGGGATGACTTCTCATTCTAGAGGCTAAAAACTCAATATTAAATATTTCCTTTAGCCGACTTGTCTTCTAGGGTTATGTCCAATGCTTTAGGGTTTCTTCTTGCTTCTTGGAATGTTCTAGTCTCGTCAAAGGTTACAAGTGGAGGTTAATACCTCCC
>JASDQU010103635.1:87665-112781 GCA_032191745.1 Picea mariana
ATCACCTAAGAACATTCTAGAGGAGGAATCTTCTAGAAGTAGAACCTTCTAAGAAGTCCTCTTACATTTATTATATCTAACTACCATAGTGGGCCTTATTTAATAATATAGTGGACCTAGTCCACCTTGGGCCCTCTGGGCCCCCCCACTACCTCTCTAGCTACCTTACATCATCTTACATTTATTATATCTAACTACCATAGTGGGCCTTATTTAATAATATAGTGGACCTAGTCCACCTTGGGCCCTCTGGGCCCCCCCACTACCTCTCTAGCTACCTTACATTAGTGCACCAATGATGGATACGGTGAATAAAAGACATAAATCTTTTCATTGGACAGAGGAAGCAGAGAAGAGTTTCAACCTGCTGAAGAAAAAGATCACTGAGCAACCAATTTTGGTTTTTCCATATTTCAACAAGACATTCCAGGTCAAGTGTGACGCAAGTGGATTTGCAATAGGAGCGGTCTTGAGCCAAGATGACAGACTGATCGCATACTTCAGTGAAAAACTAAATGAAGCGAAGGTTAAGTACTCCACATATGAAAAGGAATTCTATGCGGTCATACAAGCACTGAAGAAATGGAGGCACTATTTGGTTCCCAAGGAATTTGTTTTGTATAGTGATAATCATGCTTTACAATTCATGAATAAACAAGAGAAGTTGAACCAAAAACATGTTTAATGGGTTGAATTCATGCAGAATTTTACTTTTGTAACTAAGCATATTTATGGAACTGCTAACAAAGTTGTTCATGCTTTGAGCAGGAAATGTTTGCTTATGCAGGAATTCAGAATCAAGACTTTGGGTTTTGATAACCTCAAAGAAATGTATAAGAATGACCTAAATTTTAAGGAAGGGTATGAAGCGACTGATAATCCATTTCTCAGGGACAGAAGACAGTGGACCGAATACATGATCCAGGATGGATTATTATTCAGGGGCAATCAATTATGTATTCCAAGGTGCTCCATGAGGGAAAATTTGCTGAAAGAAAAACAGAGTGGAGGATTGGCCAGACACTTCGGTCATGATAAAATGTTTGCAAAGTTGAATAGATCATATTATTGGCCAGGGATGAGAACAGATGTTAAGAAATTTGTGGACAGATGCAGGATTTTCCAACACACAAAAGGGAAAAGGCAAAACATAGGGTTATATTAGCCATTACCCATACCTAAGAGGCTGTGGGATGCAGTGAGCATGGATTTTATATTGGGATTGCCAAGAACAAAGAGAAGCTATGATTCAATCTTTGTGGTAGTAGACAAATTTTCTAAGATGCCACATTTCATACCATGCCAGAAAACCAGTGACGCAACTCATATTGTGAACCTTTTTTTCAAGGAAGTTGTTAGACTTCACGGCTTGCCAAGGAGTATAGTTTCTGATCGAGATACCAAGTTCGTGGGACATTTCTAGAGGACTTTATGGAATAATATGGGGACAAGTTTGTCATTTAGCTCAGCATATCATCCTCAGACAGATGGACAGACAGAAGTTGTGAACATGAGCTTGGGGGATTTGTTGAGGAGCCTAGTGATTGAACACCACAGTCAGTGGGATCATATTTTGCCGCAGGCAGAGTTTTCTTACAATGATTCACTCAACAGAAGCACAGGAAAGAGTCCATTCCAAATTGTATATGATATGAAGCCAAGGGGAGTTTTTGAATTGAAGGATGTAGAACAAACTGACTTCAGAAGTGCTAATGCAGAGGACTTTACAGAAGCAATAAAGGAGTTTCACAGCCGAATCAAGGAGGGATTGCAGAGTTTGAGTCAAGGTTACAAGCGTAGAGCAGATCAACACAGGCGAGAACTTCAATTTGAAGTTGGTGATTTGATTCTTGCACATCTGAGGAAGGAGAGGTTCCCAAGAGGAACGTATAACAAGTTGAATATGAAAAAGATTGGACCATGCAAGGTCATAAAGAAATTTGGGACAACCACATATGATATTGAATTACCCAATGGGATCGGAATTTCACCGATATTCAATGTTGCATATTTGTACCCTTACACAGATGAAGAAGCAGGAGTAGAGAATGAACAAAAAGAAGTTCAATGGACAAAACAGATGCCTGTAGCTGAAAAACCATAGATGGAAGGCTTAATTGAAAAGAGGATTAGCAAAAAGAACAGGAGAAAAGAGTATTTTGAATACTTGGTCAAATGGAAGGGACATCCAGTTGAAGATGCCAGTTGGGAAGATGAAGCAGAAATTCAGAAGCATTGATAGACCATGTAAGAGCTCATGAATAGGAGTTCATGAAAATTTTCAAGCGAGGGAGTATGATGTAGGAGCATCGTGCAAAGCCAAAGCACGTGACTAAGCCAAAGAAATAGTTGGAAGCGTGGAGGAAGAAAAAAAGCACGTTTTCATAAGAACCATTTTGAATTTTGAACTTAAAAGACATTAATGTAATAGTTAGGAAGAAGGCATACTTTGCATTTATATATTGGAGGTTGTAAACCGATCTTGAGTGATTGATCTCATCTGTAGTATATTAAGGCATTTAAGTCTGTTAAATGTAAGAGTAGGCAGATATGAATGTTAGATTAGACAATTATAGAACATAGGAGGAAAAATGGATATAGACACCCTCACTCTTGTATTATTGTATTATTAGCAAAAATAAGAAGAAGAGAGTTGTAGGAGAGAGATATAGAGAAGAACCCATGTATAGGAGCATTTGAGTTAATATATGAAGCTTTGACTCGGATTTCATGGTGTTATGATGTTTACTACTTACATATGCTGAATGGTATGCTTATAGTTGTTTTATTCTTTCTGTTATGCATTTGGTATGAGGCTATGTTGTGTATGTATGACTTCATGTTGAGTGTTTGAAAGCTAAGAGAGAGAGAATGAGTTTCAATTGTTTCTCTTCTTGAGTGAGAGAAGTTTTTGCAAGGAGTGCAGTGAAACGTCCGAAAGGTGTGCATTGATGAAGTTATGAGTTTTATCTCACGAAGCTCAGGAGGGATACCATTGTTCTCATTACAGCAGAAGTGCAGGAGAAGCACAAAAGTCGTGAAAGGAGTGCGCAGGCCGTTGGAAGTCTCAGGAATTATCAACTAAAGTTAAAGATTTAATGAATGTTGTCGCAGGGAGTGCACAGAATCGAAGAGATCAAATACCCAGAAGTATTTGATAGATTTACACAAGGAGTGCGTGCAGGAGTTCTTTCAAGGCTTGAAGTTGCCAGAGAAATATCAGGAGGGTTAACGTCTTTGAAGTGTTCAAAGGGAGATGGAGTCGAAGTCACCTCGCTGAATTTAAGTTCTAGTGTAAGAACACTGAGTTGTTTCACAAAGATTTAGAGGAAGAAATCAAACGGTTGAAATTCTCCGTGGAGAACTCCCGAAGTCACGAGAACCATAGGATCCAAAGAATCTACAAGGTGGATAGGGGAGGATGAACCCATCACTTTAGTATCAATAATTAACATGGACCATTGATCATGACCTGCTGTGAGTCGTCGGATCATTTCAGCGATTCGAAGTTTGTAAGTCCGGAGTGTAAGCCAAAATCCTTGGTCACTCTAAATCCCGAATCACGAAAAGAATTGTTAACTGAAAGATTTTGGGATTTGGAATACCAGAAGTCTTGATGACAAGGAGTCGAACATAGTGGAGCGAAAGTCCTGAAGTCGCAAGTTGCGACAGGACTTGAGCGTAAATTTTGGGATTTCGGCACTTCAGATGTTGGGAAACAGAGGAGACAAGTATTGTGGATTGAGATTTTCAAACTCCCAATACCTGAAAGTCCGAAATCACATAGGCCATTGGATCGAAGGGAGGCTTATAGTCATTGATCCCATTGGAGGTACCATTTCAGAGTTTGGGGTTTTGGAGGTTGAAGAGCCGGGAGCCTTGCATTAGGATTCGTGAAGTCGCAAAGTCCAAAACTTCAAATCGGTTAAAAGTTCATTGGGGAGCCAGCCTTTGCTGAACGTATCAGGATTTGGCATTTTCAAAGTTGTGAAGACAAGAGGTCAGGGTTCTTTGTTCTAGAACTCCCAAAGTCATGAAAAGTGATACAACTGTGAAGGAGGACACGGTCGAATATTTCATCATTTTGACATTTTGGGCTTCGGTGGGTTGAGGAGCTGGAAACTCAACAACAGAAACCCCGAAATCGCAAAACCCGAAATCCCAAAAAGAAAAGAAAAGTCTCGATTTGGAAAAGGGCGTGACCATACTATTAAGGTCAGGAGATTTGAGTGATGCTTTTTGTTTTGATCACACATACATACTCATAAGGACCTGTGGATACACTGTTGTTGTGTGTGTGTGGGATTCCCTATGGAGGAACCGAAGAGTCAATCATACTCAAGGGACATATTTAGAATGATCCTGCACGGATCTCAGCCTAAGGGTTGGAGGTCTACATCAAGTTTACCCTAGCCATAGAGAGATTTTCCTCGTAACAGTAGTAGTGTGAGAAACAAAAGAAGAGAAAGTGAATAAATAATAGGCCCAAGAGATTGTACTTTCAGAAATTTTAGTGCGATATCAATCCACGGGAAAAAAGGAAGAAGTCAGAGTTGAAAGAGATGATGAGTCGATAGACAAAGAGGAAGACTACTCTTCATTATGGTGGATTCCTCCATTGTTGTGATTGATTCATCTTGGAGACTCCAAATAAATATGAATATTGAATAGGGGGAGTCAATGCAGTAGATACTACAGATCAAAGAACCTTCTTTTGAGAAGTTTGAAGTATTTTCAGAGATAGATTCAGAGAAGTCAGATAGCAGAAGTAATGAATTGTCATGAAAAATCAGATACGAGAAACCTACACCAAAGTCTATATCATCATAGGGACATTGTTGAACTGTATGGTCATGACATATCATTTGAAATCAAGTAATGAATGATTTTTATATATATTAGAGAATTATAAGAGGAAGCGTCAATGGAAAATTAGCAAGCACTAGAAGAGAGGAAAATAAACACTTACATGTAGCATGTTGGTTTATCACTCTTTATATCAACTTCTTGGCTGAACTAGGTTCATATTTGAACATGTTTCCAACAAAACCCTCTAAGACTATCGACCCTCCTAGTAAACTAGAAGGAAACACAACACACATAATGCATTGTGCACTCTCACCTGAGATAGTTCTATGGGTTATTGCAATGCTAAGGTGATTGTAGTCCAGGAAAGAGTGGGGATCTAGGATTGTAAATGATCTTTCTCAAGCCTTAAACTGTTTAATCAATCTATTATTATTAGGATCCACTCATATGTAATCTTATACATGCATTCTAATAGATCTAGCTAACCATTTTTTTGTAAATCAATCATTAGCAGGAATTAAATATGATAGACCATTAATAGAAAGTAAAAATCCATTCACTCATCAGAAAAAACACAGGTTTTATTGTGGTTCACCCCCTCTTGGGCTACATCCACAAAGATATGTCTTATTAGACTATTTTATTATGTTTTTTGCAAAATATGACGTCGTGCACACTACAATACTGATCATACAATCATGAACAAGGTTCCACAACCTCTATGAGGTGGACTATATCACACTAGACTCCTCAAGCTATGATATAACCCTCAATATCCCACTAATTTACTCTCCTATAGCTCAACAAATTACAAAATTGTATCACAATGGCTCACAACCCGAATTACTACTAGCAAACAACCACACTCGGAACCATGGTACTATCTCTTTGACCGAACCCTGACCTATACCTCCTAGGTTATTATTTGATTTTTTTACAAGCTCATTGGTCATTACAATGTCCTTCCAAAACCATAATCCTAACATGGTTAGGTTTTCCTTCCTACATGCCTTGCATTCTTTCATCCCTTCCATGCACTTTTCCTCACACATGTTGCTTTTCCTGCCAACTTTTCTTCTCCAAAAGTGGGTTTTATTCTCCAAAAATAGGTATTCCCTCAAAATAGTATTGCAACCATCAAGCCCCCAACACTAACATGTGTCTCATCCCAAGCCACCTAGGCCTTTCACACTCTTTGAACAACCTCTTCTAGGCTATGGAACTTGTCTGCAAGTTTCCTTTCTCATTCCTAGAACTGTGCTTCTTTTCCTGTCACTACCTCCACCAACTGCGTTGTGATCTTCTCATGGATCATTTCTATGCTCTACATGTGTGCCTGCTCATTTCTTTTCTTCTCCTCCTCCATATGTGCGATCATATGCGCAGCCTATTCCTGGAGTGGTTCCCCTTATACTTATCTCTTCTATTTCTTCCTCTACGCGACTTTTAACTCTTCTTGCAACTTCTTTAAATATTTCCTTTTACATGCTCCATAATTTCCATTGTCTTCTTCTTTTGTATGAGATATTGGATAGTTGCGCTTGCTATTTATTATTCCTGGTCCCACTGTTGGACCTGTTCGTCATCCTCCAGTGTTGTCAATAATTGCATTGCTCGATCAAACAGTTCTACTACTATGTTGACTTGTTTCTCCATCTGGCCTATTTTAAATGTAGCTTCTTATTTCCTTTTTTCTCTCACCTCTAGAGGAGTCATGGGGTTGATATTCTCCTTTAATTCCTTGATCTCCTTCCTATACTGATTGAGTGTCTGTGCGATGAGTTTGATCATCTCCTATGCACTTCTTTCTATTGCTTGTGCACTATCATGAATGCGATTATACACCATTGTTATACCATGTTACATTTTATTTGCACATTCCTTTTCCTCCTTGGTTTCGAGATTGACCTGCTTGACTACCAATTCTAAGGCTTCCTTGCCATTCTTTGTATGATGCAATTCTGCTGCATTTATTCTTGCATGCAACTACACTTCCTACGTGACACTAAATTCAATATTGTACAGTGCCTTGGTTGATATCCTTTACATTACCATATATACTTGTGCCAGATCCTTGGTTTCTAGGCTAGGATCTCATCCATCTGTAGCACGTTCGATGTGACTTGCAAGTTCAGTCTCACCTGCGTTATAGTCTAGATGGTATCTTGCTCACTCGACATGGTCCTTACCTCTGTTTCTGTTGCTGCAGGGAAGAGATCTATTCCCCTTTCAGGAATTTATGCTTCCCTTATCTACTCTAGGACCAGCCTTATGTTGGACAACTCATCTTGAATTTGGGTTATTTCATGTTAGGCATCTTTGAAATCCTTAGTTGCGTGTTCCTGTACTTTCTTTGCATGAGGTTGGTGTCATCCTCAGTAATTGTGTACTCTGGTAGCTACTTGTGCACCTTTTCCTTCTTGCGCGACCCCCCTGTATTTATAATTGGCCACTTGGGTTGCCCTATTTCCTGTGGGGTGGTTGTCGAGGGGGTTTCTTATGTTGTTGTATCCCCCATTCCTTGTTCTCCTAGTACTGGGGCAGTGCCCTTTTTTCCTGCCTGTGCATATTTCTTTGGTGCACTTCCCTTATTCTGTTGCACCATATTTTGAATTGGCTTCAACTTTTTGGGCACAACATTGTCTCCTGCAGGTGTCTTAGATCCTCCTGCTTCTACCTCCTTTCATATGGGAAATTCCTTAGCAATGACCTGGATCTTCCAGTCATATTTCCATTTGTGCATCACCATTTCTACATCTTCACTATTGATGCAGATTAGAGTTGCAGCCATTCCTTGGTTGGATCCCTGCGTGCCTGTATCCACAATGTGTGGTGCATGGCTCTAAAATTTGTGATACCTTGGTATTGTGTGACAACCTCTGGAGTGATCCTCCATGTGTTTTCAATGCTTTAATGGATGTCGCTGAAGTACAGTGCAAAGGTACCTATGTTGTCACTTCTTCTCTTGGGTTTTGAAGTGCTCCCCATTGAGGTATACTGCATTATGTGAAAATGACCTATCCTGTCACAAAAATAAGAGTATGGTGGTTCCCTCTACCCAACTAATGCTATCAGAATTAAAAACCAAGAGTAATGAAATTTTGTCCCCAAGTCCTGTGTATTTTTTGCAGTCATCGAGGAACAAGTTCAATAGATAAGGGTCCCAAATAAGGATGGTTCCATTGGCGCACTGTGTTGTAGCTGTGACAACCCCTACAAGGACTTCCTCCTTGTGACAATTTCTTCTAATCTTGCAGGCCATAAGCTTTGTGGCCATTCTTGTGGTTGTGTCACTGATTCTTTTTATGATTATACCACACGAGCCTCTCTTTGTGTTGTATGTTTTATTCATCTGATTGACAAGAAATTTCTCCTTTTTTTTGTCATCCAGGTACTACATGGCACTCTCACCCATGGACGACATACCTGTGATGAAGGAAATCAACTCGACATAGATTAAGACAGGTTCATCCATCCATAATAAGCCTCCATGGAGGACCACCATTAACTTCTTGATGTAGTAGTTTACCTCCTTCCCCCTTCCAAAACGGGGATTTTCCATCAGGTTGAGGATAGCTTTGTTGGCCAAGCCGTCTGCCCATGGTTTTGGGTGAAGTATAGGGTCATTGAAGGGTCTTGTGCCTATGCTATCCATGCATATCTACTACGCAAATTCTAGGCATTTTCTAGCATTGGCCACATCGTGGTCCAAATATATCAACTTTTTAATGCACCCAAAAAGTGTTGGTGTGGTCTGCAATCCCTCTAGAATGTGCAGTAGTACAATGGTTGTGTTAGGCTGCTTGTGTAGGGACCACACCATGGGTTGTTTGCCCTTTCTTTTCACCGACACGCAAGAGATCCTAGATTTTGATTTCCTATTCTTTGTGCATGAGTCTGGCTGTCGGGTTATGTCTTTGAACAACCCTTCCTACTGCATCACAAACCCTACTTCAGGTGGTTGTCTTGGAAACATAGCCTCTATGTGTGCGTTGGCTTCACCATTTGTTCTTTGGGCTTCTTTGGCCCTCACAAGTTTTTATAGGTTGCCTGCATCATTTGTTTGGCTGCCTTGCGCACTATCGACTCCATGGAAGTCATTGTTGGATATTCTGCTTCTTCCACCACTGGTGTAGGGATTGTTGGTTCGATGTGTAGGGAGGGAATTACATTGACATCGACTACTCCCTCTCTGTGAGTCATTTCTTACTAGACCTCCATAGTTTCATGTGGTTCCCTGATGCTGTTGTAGGTTTTCGTCATGGTTTGGCACCAATATTTGGTGGTTCCATTGTGGGTATTGCTCACTTTTTGTTGAATGGGCTTCGACTAGTTTCACACTGTGCACTTGTCTATTCACTTTGGCTCTGCGTGTTCTCTATCGCTGCAAGTTTCATTTTGACAATAAGTTGTAATATGTCCACATTGCCCCTTTATGTAGAAGTTTCCATAATTTTTATGAAGCTTCTCATAGAATCTTCCCTAGCTACAATAAATATTTACGAGTACGCTCCATTTAATTTTCATAAATGCCGCTAGTTGGTGCCCTTTTTCTATAACCGTCATTTTTCTCTTTTCTAACCATTTGTCCTTTTTCCGGTGCGCTGAAATTTTTAAGTGCATCATGCAGTTTCGCTGTCATTTTTTGTTAGTGCATAGTGTTTTTCTTTTTGTTACCCATCTGCTATGCACAAACATTTTTCCCTTTTGTTGCACTGAGTCTACTTTTTATGCACACAATATTCCCTAGTAATTTTTGTATTTTCTTTCTTTTCTGTTTTGTATTTATTTTTCCTTCTTTTTCTCCTTTTTTTTTCTTTTTTTCATTTTTCTATCCTAGCATCTACTATATTACACTATGTACATGTCTTTCTTACTGCACTGTAACTTTTAATTGTTAGGAGGTTGACTTTCCGTGTATAGTTTCAGTCGACTCCCATTAATCATTCCCTTCATTTTTTCTCCTTCCATATCCTTTAGATGAATATATCCCCCCATATGTGACATCCTTTACTTCATAGGGCCCTAGCCAATGCATTCTAAACTTACCAGGATGTTGAAAACATTTACTGTCATAGAGCAAGACTATGTCTCCTTCCTTGAAATTCTCACTCTTGATATGTCTATCATGCCAAGATTTGTCTCTTGATTTTTGTACTTTTTGATGAAACCTTTTCAGAATCCTATCCTATTCCATCTCCATTAGTTTATTTATCCTTTACTTTATTGTTCCTCTTTCTTTCATGTTGGTAATTGTTGCTATGTGTAGACTGGGTACCAGAAATTCTAATCGTACTACTGCTTCTTAACCATACACCAATTTGAATGGTGTATGTCCTATCAACTTCTTGCATATAGTCATGTATTCCCATAGTACTACTGGTATTTTCAAATCCCAATCATCCATGTTGACATTACATACCTTTGTCATAGCATTCTCCAATATCTTATTGAAGGCTTCTTTTATTCCATTTTCCTGAGGATCGTAAGGTGCACTATTCTGGTGATAGACTTCAAACTCCTCATTCATATCCATGATAATAATGTTGATGAAGTGAGTACCTTGTTCACTCATCAATATTCTTGGACATCCAAATCTGGTGATCACTTGCTCAAACAGGAAGTATGTTGTTGTCTCTACGCTGCAGTCTTTGAATGGTGCTTTTTTTCCCATCTTGTTAAATATTATGTCACAATAATGATGTATCTTACTCCTGACATTTTGTTTGGTGGATGGATTGGCCCAACAAAGTCTATTTCCCATTTTTTAAATATATGCAAAGTTGCTTCTGGTCTGAGGGGCGTCTAATCCCTTCTATTATGATTACCAACCCTATGATAGACATCACATTTCTGGAAATATTCCTTGGCATATTTGTGAATTGTTTGCCACCATAGTCCTGCATGCAATACCTTCTACCTGGTATATTTTCCTACATGTTTTCCTCCATCTATTTCCTCCTAAGATTTTGCCAAAATTCTAGGCCTTTCATGCTCTAGTACACACCTTCTCAAAATAGTTTGTGCCCATTTTATATAAGTGTTATGCAATCAGTTGATATTCTGCAACTTTGACTACTAGATTCTTCTTCTGCACAGTTCTAAATTCTTGTGGCATAATCCCTGTGCTGAAATATTGAATGATATCAGCAAAATATTCATCAGCTATTTGTACAAAAAACAACTACACATTAGGGAAGTTTTATTCCAAGTTGGTCGGTTCCTCTCCATTAGTGACCCTTGATAGATGATCAGGTCCTGCATTCAACTTCCTTGGTTTGACTATCACTTCAAAATCAAATTCTTGAAATAACAACAACCATTTACATATCCTCCCCCCCAACACTGGCTTAGAAGGATCCATCAATAACCCTTATTTACAGACTATATGTCCCAACAATATTCTAAAAGGTGTCCCAAAAATGAACTTCTTGATATTTAATGATATCTGACACTGTTTGAATCTTTCCAACATTATCCTTAATACTTCCACATGATATTTTAATAGTCTATATAAATTCCAATCATCCATATATATTTCTAATAACTGATGTATGAATTCTTTAAAAGAAACTATGACTACTCTTGGAAATATGGTTGGTGCATTCTTTAGCCCAAAAGGCATGACTATGTACTAGTAGGACCCCCATTCTGTGGAAAAATTAGTCTTGTACCTGTCTTCTGGAGTTATCTTGATCCGATGGTAACCTGAGAATCCATATGTAAATGAGTATGCTTCATGGCCTCCCACATTATCTAATACCTCATCTATGAAAGGGGTAGGAAAAGAATCATGTAGGAAAGTATCATTTAGTTTTCTCAGGTCTAAAAAAATACTTATCCCCCCTTGTTTCTTTTCTTGTACTACCATTGGACTTATCTATTCAAATTCCTCTATCGGTTCTATGATACCAACTTCCAACATTCTGTCAATTTCAGCCTTTACTTTCTTCTTATACACTGGATTCAATCTGTAAGGTCTTTGTCTGACATGTCTTGCCTCAGGTTTGAGAGGTATATTCATCTCTCCTATTTCTCCTTCTATTCCTTTCATCTCTTTGAAGTTCATTGGGAACAGGTCACTCTATTCATGGAGTAAATATGTTATTCTTTCCACTGTTTGCTCTTCCCAATAATTTCTGTTTTAGGATCATCATTTGTCCCAATGTTGAATTTCTTCACTTTGATAGGTGCAACAAATACTTTTGATTCCAAATATGGACCTTCCACTTCTCTTTCTCCTTCAATTTATTTAATATGAATATTGTGTGGGTCATCTTCATCTGGGGATTCTTATTCCACATGGTAGCATGAAAATAGTTCTTTGACTGTTTATCTGTTCTGTTGTTGGTATTATGTCATTATTTCAACCTTTGGTTCATCAATAAATATCACCCCTCTTATTTTTTTTAGTATTGAATCAATGTTGTGGTTCTCATGTTCAAATGAGAAGGTTACTATAAAATTTTGTTGTAATGTTGTCCATTCTGCAGTGCCTCTATGCATTTCTTGGTCTACATACCGGTTTTTTGGAATTCCTTCCAATGTATGGATGAAGTTATGAGGCCATTCCTCTAGTGGTGTCATCCTCCATTCTCTTTTTCACTTCTCCAAATGTTCTTTTGGTGTCCCATGTACATCATATGTCTATATTTTATTGTTCCCCTACTCTGTGCCGAATCTAATTCGAAGTAGTCACTTATAGTGGTACCAGACCTTAACTATTTATTTGTGCATGCCCAACCATCTCGTAGGTGTTTCCTTGAGTGAAATGTACATGGATAAGAACCTATGATTCTCTAACACTTAATCTTCATATTTGTTCGAAAATTCTTCTAAATCATTCACTCCATGAAAAATGGGAGGTTCTCTTATCTCTATGCCAAACCATCTTATTGTGTGGTCTATTCTTGCACACCTTCTTATGGAGACTTCATGTAATATCTGCTACCAATTCTCCAAACCTGTATCTAAGTCAAAAGCACATGATGTGATACTCCTCCAACTGAGTACCCATTTTGCAGTTGGTTTAACATAATAGTCTTCTCGCATGGTGGTTCTATACAACTGGTTAATTTCCTATAGATCTAGACAGGCGGGTTCTACAAATTTTTCTCCTTCTGATGGATCTAATGGTGAAATGACTATGTATTCTCCTGATTTGAATGTCACATTCCTTGTATTCAAGTTGATTATGGAATGGTTATCAAATTTCCAATCCAATCCAAGCAATGTTGTATAAGGTGTTGTACCATCCACTATTTCTATCACTTCGAAGTCTTCCTTAGTGCACACTCCATCCAGATCTACTGTCACACCCTTAAGCCTTCCAATTCATAGAAATCTATGTTGGTTTGCTAACTTCAACTGGATAGGTGAACATCCTAGTGTGGGCTCTCCCATACATTGCCATGTCTTCTTGGGTAACAAATTTACCTCAGAGCCTAAATCCAGTATAATATCCCTCATATTGAAATCACCAATGTTAGCATTAAGTATGAATTCCCTACTTGTCCTCCTTCTTGTATGGAAGCGATTGACTATTTTATTCTCTAACTTCCCCTTTACCTTTGTGTTAAATATTCCCAACATTTGTTGCAAAATTTGAACAAATGATGGATCATTTAGTAGCTTAACAAAATATTGCAGAAAAGTCTTTATGGCACTTACTTGTGCTAAATATGGTGCTTCACTGGTGTGATCCATTGATAAAGGAANTTTTAGTAACTCCTGTCTGGACTCCTTGAATGTCTCCTTTTCGTTCCATGCATCAAACTGTTTATGTATTTCATTATTTTTCTTCACCCATTAGTGTTGTGTTGGATCTTGTCTTACTGCATCAGTTCCTATATTAGCACATCCTCTTGTGACTATGTTGATATCTCTTCCATAATCCATGGATTTTGAAGAGATCTAATAAACATTCTAATTTTTTTGATTCCTCCTATCCTGGATCTTCCCCAATAATGTCGGACAATCTTCTGTTTCATGGTCTGTTGCACAATAGTACATACTTGTCATTAGTGGAAGTAGAAATTCCTTGCATAATGTCTTGGATGTTGGCAGTTATGGCACACTAATGAAACTATACCTCTTCCAAATCCTCCTCTACCTCATCATCCACATCTATAGCCAATTCAATCTCTTTGTGGTGCATTGTACTAAGGCACCTGATTATACTTCATGGGGTTATAATGTGGTTGTGTGTTATTATATTGAGGTTGTGTAATGTTGTACTACTGCTGCACAATGTTCTATGGAGGTGGTACCTAGTTAAACTGAGGTGTATCTTTCCTTGTCACCATTTCTTCCTACACCTTATAGGTCTCTGAAGTTATTTCCCTCATTAAGTCCATTGTCCTACAGTATTTATCATCATGACCCACTGATTTGAAAAAATTGCAATATGAATTCTTGGGTACTATTTGATACTTATGCATCATGGGACAATGATATGGATCATGCACATGTGTCTTATAGATATCGCACCATGGTCCTCTGGTTCGAAAAGGGTTTGGTACTCCTGTTTCCATGTACTACATAGAAGTTGGGAATTCATCCTTGTGGTGTCCTTATGTTCTGCATCTGGTACACCAAACAACTTCTCTTTTCTCTTTTATCTTTTCCCTTATTATGGTTATGTTGAAATGTGAGGTTCGTCATATCCTCCTTCATCTCTTCTATTGTTGGATATATCTTCTGATATTGGTTCTCTTCCATTTGTAAAGATGCATTAAGAACCTCTGTCTGAGTTTGAAACTTTTGTTTTGTCAATGGATATTTTAAATATGCTAACAATGAATTCACATAGAGATGTATATGTTGCATGTCAGTCATGACATAATTCAAATTTTCCTTCAACTGTTTGAACCTATGATCAATATCCCAATTAGAATCACCTAGTTTTTTTCTAATTTCAATTATCTCATTCATGTACTTATCTTATGAACTAGGCTTCTAGAATTCATTTATCAATAGCTTCTTCACATATGCAATCATCCTTGTTGTTCCTGGTGGATTATTTACAACTAGAATCATGTACCAGTCTACATAATGTCCTCCTGCGATGCCTTCATGAGATTTTGCGAGGATCATCGAGAGATCTGTTTCCATAATGCATCTTCTTAGAATTTCATCAGGTCCCATTTTATATAGCTGACTAGCTATCAGTGAAAAATCTGCAGCGTGCACCACTAGCTATTTTTTCTGGGAGATTGTATACTCACTCAGAGCCATTCCTGTTGAAAGGAACTGGACTATGTCTAAGAAGTGGTCATCAATATTTCTAATGGCAAGTAGTTGTGCATCTGCTAATGTATCCTCCAGACTGGTAGGTTCTTCACCATGTTCCAACCTCGATAGGTGGTTCGGGCCCTTGTTCATTTTTATTGGCTTAACTATGATCTCAAAATCATACTATTGAAACAACAGAAGCCATCTGCAGATTCTCCCCCCCAACACTAGATTTTTTACTAGGTACTTCAATGCAGAGTGATCAGTAAAAATTTTAAAGTGTCCTCCCAACAAATAGTGGCGGAATTTTTGCAATGCATAGACCATGGCTAGTCCCTCTCTCTCTGTAGTGGTGTAATTAAATTCGGATGTGGACAGCTTCCTGCTGGAAAATGCTAATGGATGATAAATGTCCCCTTCTCTAGGTTGTGTCAGTACAACTCCTAATTAAATGGAATATGCATCAACGTGCATGTGAAATTCCTTGCTCCAGTCTAGAAAGACTAGAATAGGCCCAATTACCATCTTTTGTTTCAGTGTGTTGAAGATCTACTGGAATTATTTTGTCCAACTGAACTGATAGTATTTCTTTAATAACTTCTCCATTGGCATAGTAATCTGAGCATATCATTTGATAAATTTCCTGTAATATATAGTATGTCCTAGCGTAGTGCGCAGTTGTTTGACTGAAGTAGGTGGTGACAAATAAACTATAATTGCAATCTTGGATGGATCCACCAACAATCCTTTCTTGCATACAATATGACCTAATAATACTCCAAATGGAGAAAAGAAGATTCATTTCTTCAAATTTAAAGCAATTTGACACTGTCTGCATTTATCTAGCATTATCCTTAGACATTCAATATGATTTTTCAACAAACTAAAAACAATCCAGTCATCAAAATATGCTTCTAAAAACTTATGCAAAAATTCTTTGAACGCTTCAACCACTACCCTGGAAAATATGGTTGGCGAATTCTTCAATCCAAATGGCATTACTGTATATTGGTAGGATCCCGACTCTGTGGCAAATGTATTCTTATGGCGGTCCTCCTTGTTGATGCAGATCTGATGGTATCCTAAAAAACCATCTGTAAAATAATATACTTCTTGGCCTCCCACATTATCCAACACTTCGTCTGTGAATGGTGTAGGGAAGGGATCATGTAGACAAGCATCATTCAGCTTCTTAAGATCTACACAAATCCTGATCTCACCTGTCTTCTTATCTTGCACTACCATGGGGCTAATCCACTCCAATTCCTCGACAGGATCAATAATTCCTGCTTCCAGCATTTTGTCGAGCTCAATCTTCACTTTTTCCTTATATTTTGGGTTCAATCTGTAGGGTATTTGCTTGACTGTCTTTTCATCTGGTTTCAAAGGTATTCTCATCTCTCCCATAGGTCCTTTGATACCCTTCATATCAGTGAAATTGGTTGGGAATAAGTCCTAATACTCGTGTAATAACTCTGTGATTTTTTCAATGGTAGCAGCGTCCCAGTAATCTCTGACATTGGCAATATTTGGTGTATCCTCTTTCCCAATATTGACTTTCTTTATATTTATTGGCTGTCCAATGAATGGAAGTTCAACTCCTGGTCCTTCCACATCTTTCTAGCCTTCTGTTTCTGTGATATTCACCTTCCTTGGATCATCGTCTTTGTCGGCATTAATGTTGTCCAATGAATGGTGTCTCCTCTGTCCCAATATTGACTTTCTTTATCTTTATTGGTTGTCCAATGAATGGAAGTTAAACTCCTAGTCCTTCCACATCTTTTCATCCTTCTGTTTCTGTGATATTAACCTTCCTTGGATCATCGTCTTCGTCGGCATTAATGTTGTAGCAGATCTGTAGTTTCTGGAGGGGCGCAGTCCATTCTTCGTCTTCTTGCTCCAAAGGGAGGCCAAACGCCTCCTTAAATACTTTTTGTCTCACCATATATAGTGCTTGATCTACTAAAGAAAATTCACTTTCTAACAAAAAGGTGGTTATAAAATTGTGGATCATACCTTCCCATTCTGAACTGATGAGGCTTAGCTCTTCTTGAAGGTACTAGTTAATCGGGGTGGTATCCAGCATATTGAGGAATTTGTGTACCCATTGTTCTCTAGGAATGTCACTCCAGGCCTCTTCACAGCTGCGTATGTGGTCCTTTGGGAAGCTTCAACCTGTGTGTCTTACTTCACAGCTTCCTACTTGTGCTGAAAAACGCGTTGTCATCAAAGTTTGACATTGTGTCCAGTCTATGATGTTTCCCTTGTGTGTTCCCCACCATTTTTTTAGTGTGGATTTCATGACCTCATCCATTGCCAACATCCTCTATTGTGTTGGTATGATTGTCTCAAATTCTAATAAGAATTCCTCTAAAGGGTTCAGCCCATCAAATATGGGTAGTTTACTCACTATTGTGTCGATCCAACGAACTTCTCTGGTTAGCCTAGCACATTTTCTTGTAGATACTTCATACATCTGGTTCTGCTAGTTCTCCAATGCTTCTTCTGAGTCTGATGAACATGTGTTGTCACTTCGCCAGCTCAGATTCCTGTCAGCTATAGGTTTGATATAATCATGTTGTCTGGCTGTTAATTTGTAGATGTTTTCCATTTTAAGTGTGTGGTATTCTTCCCTGATAGGCTTTGTATATCATGGACCCTCATATGGATCTAAAGGTGCAATGACCCTAAGGCTAGCTTTCTCAAATGTCATGCGTCTTTTCCTTAGATCAATAATAGTAGAATTATCAAAGGCCCAATCAATTCCTAACAATGCAGGGTAAGGGAAGCTATCATCAACAATTTCAATTACCTCAAAGTTTGCAAAGGTTCTTACTCCATCAATGTCCACTGGGACATGCTCTAATCGGCCAATTGCGCTGACAGCTTGCTGATTAGCCATGCGAAGCCTGATAGGGGAATATATCAGCTTAGGTTTTCCCATCAGTGCCCAAGTATGCTTCGTCATGACATTGACCTCCGACCCTAAGTCAAGGACTACATAGTCTATCTCATACTCTCCTATCTGAGCATTAAAGTGTAATTCTTTATTTGTCCTTCTCCTTTTTCCAATCTGGTGCACTGCCCTATTCAGTAAGGGGTCTATATTTGCTAGCTCATATTTCTTGATTAAAGCTTGTAATTCTTGTACAGCATCTTTATCTTGAATCAACTTAACACAAGTGCACAAAACTTTCATGAGTTTTCTTACCTCTTTCCCTTCTGATGCAGACGGATCAAACGCATAAGGCATGCCATATTCTTTGATTTCTGGTTGTCTCTTTGATGAGGATCCTTGATATTTTTTGAACTCTTTTCTTGCCTCCTCGAATATCTATCTTTCTTTCTTAGCATCGAACATTGGGGTATTATCTGTAGCTTTCCTGACTCCGTGGTCATTTTCAGTATTTCCTCGAGCTTCTTTGTCTTCTCCTGTAGCAACACCTCCTTGAGTGATAACAATGACTCTAGGGTCTTCTCCCTGAGGTTCAACATATATCAGTTGTACTTGTGGGTTCTGCTAAGGTCCTCGTCTTTCTTGAAGTTTAGCTTGCAGCACAGGGCATTCCTCTATAACGTGCTCAAAGGATTTACAGTAACTACAGGTTGTGAAAGAATTCTGAAAATCCCTTGCTAGATGTCCTGGTTGTGTGCAGTTGTAACAGATTATTTTTCCTTGGCCTTGGCCCATACCTCCTCAGCCTTGGCCCATACCACGAGGATTGAAGTTTCCTCTCCTTGGGGAGCTGTACTACAGAGTGTTTCCTTCTTGTTGTACTTCAACTTGAATCTTGTATATGTCCCTCAACCTTTCATGCATGATATCATAAGCTCTACAATCTCGATCATCATTCTCCACTGATTTATAGAATGTACAATACAATTTTGTGGGTGTCTAAACATCTTCATGTAGTAGAACTCACCTGGGTGATGCCTATTTCTACATACATTGCACTAGGGTAGGTTAACTTGCTTCAAGGGGATCGGTGTCTCTGAGGCCAAGTACTCATGAAATAAGGGACAATGTTCCTTATCATGGCCTTCATATCTGCATCTTATGCACCAGATATCTTCCCTTCTGTCTTTTCCCTTATCTTTCTTCATATCCTTGACCTATAGAGATAAACTAGTTAGTTGGCTCATGATTTGGCTAATGCCTGAGATAGATTCTCCCATCAGTGTTGATTCAATCTTCATGGCGATATCCAAATCTTCTGCCTATGATGCAATCTTCTGTTGCATCAGAGGGAATCTTATTTGTGGTAACAACGCAATGATGAACCATTCTTTGTTCTGTTCATCGGGGATCTGAAAAGTTAATCGGCCTGCCAGGGTCTTGAATCTCTAGTCGAACTCCCAAATAGGTTCTTCTACCCTTTGCTTAATCTCTTTTAGTTATGTAATACATTTTGACTCCGACTTAGGTTTCTTAAACTCTGCAATCAGTGCATTCTTGATCTCATTCATGGGCTTAGGCTATGCTAGTCCTTGGACAAGTTTCATATACCAACTTAGTGCATGGTCGCTTAGCGTAGTGCTGAACAGGGTTCTCTTGATGGCTTCATTAGTGATACTTTTAATATTCCATACAACTTCACACAGAAACCAATGCTGATTTGGATCTTCAGATCCATCTCCTCTAAAGATAGGGAGTCTCATTTCATCTACCATAGAGCTGACTAGGCTTCTTGTCTGAGTAGATGTTGAGCTACTAGTAACAATACTCTGAAGATTCTAGTGGTTTTGACTGTTCTGACTGCTAAGTACTATTGGGACAATAGGAGGATTAACGTTACTTACCTCAGTAGGCCACGCCATTCCTGAGTCTTCTGTCTCACTTTGGCATAGTTCTTCAGCTTCCCCTTCTTCTATTTTGGTGGGATCTGGATGCTCTTCGTCGGTTAGATCTACCTCTNTTGAACATTAGCCCTTACAGGTTCAACCAATCTACTGTATCTTCAAGATATGGTTTTCATGCAAGAGAATCTTGATTCTTAGCTTCAGAAAGTGCAAACATTTTCCTCTGGTTCCTTTGAAAAAGTACCTTTCGGCTTGGCTATACGATTATGTTATGTCAACAACAAACTAGGTGATATACCCTCCAATGGTACTATCAAAGCAATGATCTACTGCTCTATATACAACATTGTCAGTTCTCTTGACCTTATGGATCAACGTCGATGTCCAAACCACAAGAGGTCTATATATGATCTCAAACTGTGTGTCAGCTAACCTAGCCAACCACTCATGTAGCTCCTGATGGATTCCTCCAAAGAAGATATCATGAATGTCGGTGAAGATGTATCTTTGTAGCCAATCTTCAGTACTTAGTTTAGGGTTCTTGTTCTGGGCTTCAACGAAGTCCTCCTCTTGATCCTCTATCCACTTTTGAATCTTTGTCTTCGATGGGAACCACCTTGACATTCCCTTAAAAAGATTCATGTCCTAGCAACAGAACCATTTGCTGGCACAGGGGCCAACCCAGGGTTCACTCCAAGAGCGCACCAACAAGACCTAGCTACTGGCCCTTTTGGCAACACCTACAAAGCAGATGTAGTCTCACCCAAAGCAACTATGAGGGGGTTGTAGGACATATATTTCTACAACCAGAGGAATATCAAGGGGAATCTTGTATAACAACAATCAGTATTCATATAACACTTATCAGAGAGATCTACTCAGTGAATCTATAGATATTAATCTAACACAGTATTGCAAAGAACAATATAATAATGGCAGAGATTAAAGCATCAATCACTCACACAACAAAAAATATACGTGGTTCACCCTCTCTCTAGGGCTACATCCACAAAACTATGCTTATTATATATTAAGATAAAGCTTACAGTTCTGATCTATGCTCATGGCCAGTAGATCATCTCTCTTCTTCTCTCTTTCCTTCCCCCTTCCTATGCACCCAGCTGCAGGATCTAATCTTCATACCCAACTGAAGGTCTTACAATACCAGAAGGCTCTCACTCTCAGCACTCCTCTCTCTCATAGTACAATAATACCTTAACCAACAATAATCAATATCAATACCCACCGCTAGTATTGACCTGACCTAGGTCCTCGCGACCTCTGTTTATACATTACAGTCCCTTCCCGAGAGCCTTAGGTTGAAACCTAGGTGTAAAAAACCCTAATTACTAAAACCCTAGGTCAACTTGATCCATTTTTTCCGAGCTTCACCAACCTGTCTTTCCTTCTTCTCGTGCGTGGTGCTCTAAAGCATCCAATGATGGCTTTTTTTGCTTCCTAAGTTGTCCTCGGTCCATCTTCCTTGCTGATCTATCCTCCTTGATCTCCTCATCCAACAGCTTGCTTTTTCGCACTTCGCTCCCTCTTTTCTATTCTTTTGTTCACTTCGACCTAGTGACAATCACTGTGTCTTCTGCGAAGTTCGATTTTTACCTTTTCTTCCTTGTTCTTCGTTTCCTTTCATAAACAAGGACCAACAGTACCCCACTGTGTGTCTTTATAGTTATTTCCATGATCTAGTTGATCTGATCTTCCTCCATCATGATTTGTTCCATGGCCTATTCCTTCTTTCCCTTATCCACCTCTTCCTCCATTTCTCCACCTCTTGTCATTTTCTCTCCCCTTCCCCCATGCACACAGGGAAGTTTAGTTGTCTTCTTCCATAGTCATCACACCGTTGTTATACAATAAAATCTTGATTGAAGTATAAATCGATATGATATACCTACCTCTAGATCATTTTAGAGTATCCTTCTCTATTGTGTTGTAAGACTTCATGGTATCTATTGAAAATTCTATGATAAACCCTGAAACAATACAGTCTAACCAGAAATCTACTACGTGCGTGAATTTTTTAAAATTTTTGTAACTATGTGATTTCCACAAGATTCCACTCGAGCTGTCTAGTTCGATTTGTAGGTTGGTTTTATTTTAACCTTAATAGCCACTCTTGCAACACATGTGGGAAATCACATAAAAATATTTCATGCAAGTCGCTAAACACATACTTGTCCAGATATTTGTGTGGTGTTAACTTAGGGTTTATGTTATCTTTCTGTGCAAACTCAGTCTCCTTTTCTTTCAACCATATTTAGATCTTTGCCTTCATTGGGTTCAATGTTCTGAACATTCCATTTTTGTTCTTTCATTCTCCACATGCTTCTTCTATGGATCCCATTCACTCAATCCCATGCATATCTAGCCAGAAAAGAAACCATTGTTGGTTTATCACTCTTTCTATCTACTTCTTGGCTGACCCAAGTTCAGATCTAAAAAAGTTTCCATCAAAACCCTATAAAACTATCGGCCGTCCTGGTAAAACCAAAAGGCAACGTAGCACACATAATGCATTGCATAGTCTCACCCAAGATAGTTCTATGGGTGAATGCAATGCTTAGGCTCTTGTAGTCCAGAAAAGAGTGGGGATATGGTATTGTAATTGATCTTTCTCAAAAATTAAACTATTTAATCAATCTATTATTATTAGGATCCACTCATCTATAATCTTATACATGCATTCTAATAGATCTAGCTAACCAATTATGTGTAAATCAATCATTAGCATGAATTAAAGATGATAAACCATTAACAGAAAAGTAAACATGCATTCACTCATCAGACAATACACATTTCTTACCATGGTTCACCACCTCCTCGGCTACGTCCACAAGGATCTGGATTCTTAGTCTCTTTTATTATGTTTTTTGCCAAATATGGCATCGTGCACACTACAATCCCAATCATACAATCATTAACAAGGTTCTGCAACCTCTATGAGGTGGACTAGATCACACCAGGATCCTCAACCTTTGATCTAACCCTCAATATCTCACTACTTTACTCTCCTACAACTCAAAAACTTACAAAATTGTATCACAATGGCTCACAACTTGAATTACTACTAGAAAACAACCACACTCGAAACCACGGTACTCTCTCTTCGATCAAACCCCGACCTAGACCTCCTAGGTTCTTATTTATATTGTTTTACAGGCTCATTGGCCGTTACAATATACTTCCAAAACCATAACCCAAGCATGGTTAGTTTTTCCTTCCTATGTGCCTTGCATGATTTCATCCCTTGCATGTGTTGCTTTTCCTACCAATTTTTCTTCTCCAAAAGTGAGTTTTCTTCTCCAAAAATATGTATTTCCTCAAAATAAGCCTATGCCCAACATAGACCTACATTGATATACACGACATATTTCATTTAAGTTAAGGGAAAATAAATCATTAGAAAAAGAGATCCAGAAAGGAAGAATCAGTAACATACAGACAGGGGGAGACATACCAACAAAGGGAGTTATCCTTTTTCCCATGATGTCAAAAGAGAAGAGAAAGAACAAAGGCATGAAAAAAGAAAGAAAGAATAGATGCATTAAGACATGGGGAGAATCCCCAAGGAGAGAGACCCTTTTCCATTGATCTCAAAGGGGGGGAGTGAGAAATATTGATGAGGAGAAATGGTCACAAGGGGAGCATGAGTGTTTGAATATTAGTTTTTCCATCAATGTTGGTGTTTTGATCAATTCCAAAGGGGTATATTGTTGAACAATTGGTTTGGACAGTTGGTTGTCATTGATTTCAACCCTTGGAGATTGATGTCAACCCTTGGAGAAGTATAGAATCTCTATAGATATGGTTGAAATTGATGGTGAGTTAGTTGTTATTGATGAAGTTGTTATCACTCCAATAGTTTCTTTAGGTTGTATATCAAGAGAGCTTGGTAACTTAATCAAAATTCTCAATAATGTTTTGAAAATTGGATCAAAGATGAATAATTCACAAACTCACTCCTTCACTTGAGATAATTTGAATATATTTAGAGAAAATAAGGCCTTCAAGATCTATTGATTAGAGGGTTTGCAAAATATAGGTGTATGGAGAATGCTAACTATGTCAACAACATCACATATATTGAAAACACATGTGAAAGGTTGAAAATAACTAGAAGAATATTTTGTTATCTTAGCTTACTAATGTAGAGATAAGATAGCAGTCATCAATCATTAAGTAAACTAGGAAATGAACATATCATTCAACTCACAAGTGTAGAATAAGAAAGATGAATATAGGTCTGAACAATATCAATGAAAGAGGCTTATCATTCCAAAATATATGTCAACGTTTTTACAATAAAGAGTGTATAAAAGTCTTCAATCTCGAACCCTTTACAACGATTCCTCAAAGGGCTTAAATAGGTTTTACAAATTTGACTAAGATCCTCAAAAGATGGATCTGAATTACACCTATCAGATCTAATATAAACTGATGCAAAAAGGTAGGATGAGATCCTATTTATAAGGGATAGGTATCCTATCTGAATTCCAAAAATTTAGCTCCACCTGAGCTACCTTGTGGTTGTATAAGTCCTCCATTGTATCTATATGACACCTAGAGCAATGATTCATCCATTGAACATTGAAAATCAGGTCAACTTTGACCAAAAATATTACACACAGAAGGTTAACGAGTTGGTAGCGCACTGCATGGAGAAAATGTATTCTACGCTACAAACTCCTGTAGATGCCAGTTTTGTCAAAAAACTTCAAAATTGATTGAAAAATGCTTTTGAAATTTGAGAACATGTCTCATAAAAACACATATCTCTGCCATTTGTTATCCTTATTGAGACTACTCAAACTTCATCTCAATAACCATATCCATACATATTTCTTTAAGGTAATTTCCATACTTTCATTAGACTTCAAAACATCTTAGTTCATCATAGGTCATCAGCCATATAGAACCTTGAAACAATCTCTGAATCAATCACCATGCTTGGGAGAACTAGAAGAATTAGTTTCTTTTAAGAAGATAGACAAATTCTTCTTTCTAAACATATTCTTGGCCAAATATAAGTCTTCGACTAGATTTCTATTTTCTGATCTCAGGCTGAGGTTTTGTTTGTAAACATTAACCAATTGTTTCCTCTAAATCATATTTTTCCTGATGTTCCTCTTCAGCTGGTTACACTCCCCTGCTAGTTCATCTATTTGACTTGATATTTGTCTACTAAGTGTGACATTCTCCTGATGTAGCCTCTGATTCTTCTCCTGAACTTCTTTGAGCTCTCTGTCTGCATCTTTGAAT
>JASDQU010103635.1:165090-176188 GCA_032191745.1 Picea mariana
TATCCAGTAGCAACCCCTTTCCCGAGAGTGACTAACTTGCTAGGACACAATGACAACCACTAAGGTGAAATTAGGCAAAAGGTATAATTTCCAAGAAAACGTTCCATAATCAAGAAAGGATTCTTTGCAACATGTTCAAATGCTTCAAATATTAAAGTGACACTTACCATGACACCAGACTTGTTACCTCATGAAGCAAGATCTGCTGCTCTCTGGGACCAAGCCGATGTAGTGGATGTTGTTCTACTGATGAGTGGTGATCAACATGAATAGGTGGGACCCTGTGCGCTTTGTTGGTCAATTTGACTCTCGACACTCCATGTCTTCTACCTGTGGGCCTTGGGACATGATCTCCTTAGTTACCCCTATAGCCTGGGGGGGTAACAGGTCCCTAGCCCTCATCGAGAGATAGTGCTTCCAAGGTCAGTTTCAGGACATTTCATCCAAACTCTACCTCATGGAGGCGATTCTTAGACCCACAATACTCTATGGCTCAGAGATCTGGGGACCGAGCTTGATACAGACAGATTGGGCTCGGTTGGAGAGAGTTCAAACCTTGCTTCTCAGGTGCATCATCAGATGCAAACGTACAGTTCCACAGTCCATTATTCATCCAGAGTTTGGTGTCCAACCATTTCACCTCGAGGTTATCTTTTGCTTTATCTCCTTCATTCATAGAGTCATATCTTTCAGGGACTCTGCTACCAGGAGAGAGTGATACCCCTATCTTGCACTTCGCTCCTCAGAGGCCCTCGCCTCAGATCACTCCACAACCTGCCCACGAGGTTGGTTTTCATAGGCGCACCAACTTCTCCAGTTGATGACCATATCCCTAGAGCGCATTCCCCCCTTAAGGTACTCCTTAGATGCACCATTCCATCTCTTGCCACCTAGACAAATTGTGAACCGTGACATCAGAGAGGACATATACAGATTATATTTTCAGGTCACTTGGATCTCACCCTCGACGAGCCTAGGCTCGAAGATGTCTTTCTGCTTAGAGAGCTTTTTGGAGTTGTGGGATGGTATCATTGCCCGCCCCCCATACACTTACAAACATTGGATGCATTCACTCAGGATCCCTCCGGGACAGCTCTGGGTGGGTTCTAATCGACTCCGAGTGGAGACTGATCATCATATCCCACGTTGTAATAGGATCTGCCAGTTGTGTCACCTACAGGAGCTAGAGACAGGGAGGCACCTCATTTTTCTGTGTCCCGTATATGATGCGATCAGAGGACATTACTACTGCCTCTACAGGGACTTAGGGGGCTCCCTCTCTACTTTCTTCCGATATCAAGATCAGAGGAGCCTAGCTCTTTTCACCAGGGATATTCTTAGTGACAGATCCCAACTCTTTCATGCCCCCCCCCACCCGAGACAAGCCGCGGAGATCATCTCATACTTCCATGCCCTTCCATCAGATCGACACAACAAACGACAGTTCGAGTTCCAAAATACTTCAGACCTTAGAGTGGTGAGACCTCGGGCCTCCTCTCGGCCTTCTCCCTTGGGGAGATCAACCGATATGTTTGAGATCGGTTCGGAGGTGCAAGGCCATACACTCTGAAGAAAACTGAGGTCCTATGAGGTTGCCAACTAAAGTCTATCTTTGACCTTGAGATTGGCTCTAAGTTTCAATCTTCAAAACTGTCCTTTGCTGTTTTAGGACAACAAACAATTTAGTAACTTTCTACCCATAGTTTTTGTAGGTTAAGTGTTCTTTGCAGTGCCCTTGCAAGTGTTTTCTAACCGGTGGTTAGCACATGCAATAAATCTCAAAACAAGTAACACTTCCTCTAGATATTAACAACATAAGATGATCCACACTCTAAGCATACATGAAATGAAAACAAGTATTTTTGGTCAACATGACCCTGGATAACCCCCCCCCGGGGAAAACCAGTTTGGAATGGAAGTATATATAAGTGGTGTCTAAAGCATGAGATACAACAAATACAATATGATGGAACCTGTATACAAAGCAAGCTCCTCTCGAGACTTGCCAAAGGAACCAGGAAGAAATGCGCCCAAGACTAGTGCACCTCTTCCTCTTGTTGCCAAATCCACTGAAGTGAAGCGCCCTTGACCCTGGATACTCTGAAGAAGAATCCCTTGTGTTAGTATCATTATTTTCAAGGTAGGGTTATAGGCTTGTGCAAAGTCATGCCTTGGTCTTGGGAAGACCAAGGCATTCCTAATTGAGTCATTGAGTGTGTGTGTGTTTTCAAAGAGTTGTGTCTCATGAGATGTTTCAAGTTCCTTGGGTCAGTGATCAAATAAAATATAAGAGTTAAGTCATAAGTCTAGGTGGAATGATTTTTGTGGATGTCATGGGACATTATGACACATTATGAAAGAAAGAGTCATCAAAAGTTATTATGGCATATTTGATATCTTTCAAAGTGGTTTTGTACTTGGTCTGCAGAAGAAGTACACACGTTGTGCAAACTCGCTACACAAGTTCCTGGGTGCTACACAAACTGTCATATCACTCCAAAACAATCAAATCGCATTTTAAATCGTCTTTGCTCAGCTTATGCATATCTCTCCCCTTCCATTTTTCATTGCAGACACCCTATGTCGTCAGTCAGATCTCTTTTCTCCAGCAAATCGAAATACCTTGCTCGCTACGCAGACTCTGCATACTTGCTACGCAATCTCCACACAATACTCGCACGTTACGCATCCCCTGTTCCTCTGTTTTTCGCTGCACAAAGGTTGAAAGCTTCTGTTTTGTGTCTAGCAAGTGTCCAACGCCTATAAACCTGTGATTTAAAGCTTGTTTATCATATTGATTGAGTCTATATGACATAATTGAGTAAACCCTAGTCTCACTTTCCGTTGTGTAAAGTGCCTTATCAGAGTTTTTAGCCCTTGAGCCTCCTTGTCTTTACCAGTCTCAGTTTTAGCCTACATCTGAAGCATGGCCACTTAGGAGAAAAAGAAATACAATAAAGGAGGCAGTGTGTTGAGATGTGAGCCACATAGCTTGAAGTTGGTCAATTCTGATCTTGCATTTAGGGTTTCATTTGAGCAAGCTGGTTGCATAAGGTTTTGTGAGAAGATTCAAGGATATAATGCGCAGGTAACAAAGGACTTTGCCCTCAATTTCAATGGTGTCCAGACAAGGGTTGCTGACATTACCTTCCAGGTATTAGAGGATGCAGTGGCTGCTGAAATTGAGATTCCAATCCAGGGGGAGAAGTGGAGAAGTGGTTTAAAGGTATGCCTCTTGATCCAATTTTCCATACTGATTTCCTGAAATCTAAGTACAAAAAGCAGAGGTTTGGTACCACTATTCCAAGAGAATGCATACTGGAGCATTATGAAAAATTGTTAAGAGTGGTCCAACGATATTTCACTTGTGAGGGCAGATTTGATAGGGTATACATTTATCACATAAGGCTTCTAATGCATTTCACAGGGAAGAACCCTTTAAATTTACCTTTCTACCTGTACAAAAGTTTAGGAAAAATGGCAGACAGGGTACAAGCTAGGGCTGATCAACTTAAGTCTAGTTTGTTTCATTTCTCCTTGGTTAAGTTGCTAGTGGTGGAAGAACTGAAGAAATCAAACAGAGACTGGGACTCTTTCTTGGCCTCAACAAATATCCCCTTAGACCCCAAAGTAGACACCCCCTCATTTGCAGAGAAAATGGTTTCTAAAGATTCAAGTGGAAAAGAGAAAGGGTCTGTAGAACAGGGCAGAGGGAAAGGAAAGGAAATTGAGGATTCTTCACCAAGCCAGCCAACTAAGAAGAAGGGTAGAAGGCTGTAGTTTGCTGATGAGGTGAAGGAAACACCAAAGGTAAGCAACCCAATCACAAGGTCAGCTACCAAAAGACTACTTGCACCTGCCCTGCATACACAGTCTGCTGAACACTCAGCTCAAGAAATGGATGAAGATCAAGTGCAGTCAGAAGAGAAAGATCAAGTGATCAAAGAGCTGCAAGATCAGTTTAAAGAAGCTAAACATGTCATAGCTCAGTCTTTTCATGATAACAAGGAGATGACGAGAAAATTGGCTGAGAGAGTTTCTCATATTCAAACTCCACAAGATGCAATAGGTTCAAAGAGGGAATCGGTTTCAAAGGTTCTAGAAGGTTCTAAAGAGAAGGAAAGCAGGCAAAGTCCTAAGATTGTGGATTTGATTAAACCTTCACCCCCCTTAACAAGATCCCCAGCCAGAAAGATAACCTTTGATTACAAGCTTGTTGAGGAAACACAAGCACATGGCCATCTTGCATCAGTTGAGAAGATTCATACTTGACCTAGAGAGGTTGAGAAAACTGTCAATTGGCTAAATAAGTAGCCGAGGGAGGCTCAAGGTCTAATCATTCAGTTGAGGGAAGAGAAAAGAGCCTCAGAACTAAAAACTGAGAGACACCTTCAGGAATGTGGACCAGGCATAAAAAATGCCTGTGCAACCCTCACAAATGCCCAGTCAAAGCTGAGAAGAAATGCACTGCTGTTTAGACAAGTGGGAGATTTGAAGAGACAAAACTTGTCATTGAGAAAAGCAAATAGGTCTCTCAAGCAAAGGATGAAGGATGATGATGAAGCTAGGGGGAAGTTGGACCTACTGGCAGAGGCGATTGAGATATAGAGTTCATGTTGTCACAATTTTGCTTTTTGATTAACACCATAAACTACTTTGAGTTTTGCTGGAAAATTGCATTATACAGAACCTGCGTAGCGATCTCATGCTACGCAAGTGCTGTAAGAACATAGGAGGTTAGAGGACATTGGGTAATGATTGGTAAATGATATAGCAGTGATTTGCAGCCTCCAGAAATGTTGTAGCCACCTCCTAAATGAAGTTTACTGAAGAAATCCACCACACAGTGTAAAGCTCGCTATGCAACTGTTGTAGGTTGCAGTTACACAACGTCTTACAACAGCTCGCTACGCAACTGTTGTAGGTAGCAGTTACACAACGTCTTACAGTAGCTCGCTACGCAAAGATGACAGGGAGCTTTGTCAGCGCTCATATCACTCCAAGATTTGTCTCCAGCTATCCCAAGATGACTCACATCAGTATCAATTTGAAAATATGCTGGAGATCTCTTTTGTCAAGAGTATGGTTTATGCATTAAATATAGTCAAGGCGAATTTGCTATTTTTAGCAAGTAGTGTAGAAATTGTTCATTCTTTGATGTAATCAGATCCAGAATCATAGGATAGCAGTGAAGTTTGACTTCTCTAGCTTAGGAAGGTAGTTTGCTTATATATTTGAGCACTTTGAATGTGCAAAGGATTGGCAGAAGCACAAAGGGCAATTTTGTATTGAACATTGTACAAATTTTCTGAATTTGAATGAAATACTAGTGCAGATGTCCAGAGCTTTTTCATACTAAAGATTCTAGTGGTGATGACCTGAAGTCTGTGTTATCTTTCATGTATGTACTTCTTGTTTACTTTATCTTTCATCTGCAAATTTTCGTATGTTTAAATTGGATATCAAATGGTCTGAAATTCATCTGAAAATGATGCTTTAGATTCAAGCAATTTGAACACTGTTTTTCCTTCTTAACTCATTAGAATTCATCTTTTATGGTGCTCTAAATGTTGTTATGTGTTTTTCTCTTTCTTCCATCCTATAACAACAAATTAAAAAACTGAAAGATCATCACCTACCTAGCCTTTGCTTCCTTGAGAGTTCTACCTACCAAACACTGTTTTCATTTGCTTTCAAAGAATTGATTCCATTGCCCAACAAATTCCTTTCCTTCTTGCCAACAAACTTTAAAAACCCTTCACCTGATAAAAAATCTAGCCACTGATCCTTAAAAGAAAACCCATCTTTAGAGACCAAGTGACAAGAGAGATCCCTCTTTGAACTGAAAAGGCTAGTTTTCAGTTCTAAAGTGGTTTTGTGGTTACCTTTGTGGGTTGCTTCTTCAACCAAGCAATTTACTTAGTGCTAACATTTTACTTAGTGCTAACACCTTGCACACAAATGTGCTCTTGTGTGCTGGCTCTCCACTGAAACAAACAGATGCGACTTCCTCCAACTGTAGCTCCTCCTTGCTAGGTGTGCCCTCCTCCAAGCAAGTGTGATCACCACTAAATAATAGGGTCCCTAGCTCCCATAGCTCCTCCATGAATAGAAGTGCCCAAGCTGCCCTCTTCCAATGCCTCCAACCTCATGCTCATGCTCCTCCTCAAGCTCTCCAAGTGAAGATAAGAGTGAATGATCCTCCTTAGGCCTCTTGCACCCTTCTTGAGCAAATCATAAGGAAACCTAAAAGTGAATGGCTAGGATCATCCCAAGCCATTCCTAATATATGGTTGAGATCATCCCACAATAATCTCAACTCAAAACCCACTTTGGGTTAAGTTTCCTTAGTTTACTTTATGTCCCTCAATTCACCCATAAAGTGAATTAATAGTCACTTTAGGCCAAAATGACCAAATTTTACTTTTGACTTAAATCTCCTAAGTCAAAGTGAAATTAGACATAAAGTACAAAGTACACGAGTACCAACATCTCCCTCTTGTGGTTAGAGGCTCCAAACCACAAGGGAACCACTTCCCGAGGTACACCAAAACTCAACACACTCGACCATGCATCCTCACAGACAAAGGGCTCATCTCCAGACAGAGTTAGAGTAGGGCACCTCTCACTCGTTAGATTGCCTCCCAACCCCAGCGGAGTAGTCAAAGATCTATTCAGAGCTTCTTTCGTTCGACCTTGGATGGTAGGAGAACTGTGCTTCGTCGCTCCTACATCCCCCCTGTTATCACATGATTTGTACTTGTGCAAAGCCCACCACAAGATCCTTAAATCTTGCGTAACAATGGAAGAAACTACTATTGTCACCTTAGTAGGAACTTCCCTCGTTTTAGTGGTAGAAGAGATTCACCACAAGGGAGGCTTCCTTGGTGACCTCAAGGGATCAAATAGCAAGTTTAGTAGCCAAGCGTACTGCCCCCTATCTTGATCACTGGTTTGTTGGTCTAGGTCTGGGAAAGAGAAGAGGTTGAAGGTGATTTTTGTACCTACCTGGAACAAGAACACTTTCAGCATATACACAACAATTACCAAGCTAAAGTATGCAAAAATAACCTCTTTAGACGCTAGACAAGATAGATTGCAATGGCTGTTACAAATTTGGAATAGTTAACAATTATACGAGGGTAGTAAATAATTTGTAACAACAATAATAATTAGTGCTCATAAATACCACAATTGACCATGAAAGATAAACATAGTCAATAGAATATTATCCAATTGTTAGAGGTGATTTTTGACTGAGTTAAGCCACCTTTAGATGAGTGTATGTAGCAAATTAATGTAGTTTTAGATGGTTGTAGCAAACTTTTATAACAACAACAAATAATATAGTGAGTTTGCTAGGGTTAGAGTTAGTAGAGTTAGTAGAACACTTGAGAGATTTGGAAAAGAGGGTTTATCAATCACTTTCACCACAAGAGTTGCTTCTAGATTAGTGCCTTTACCATTCTAGGGCTATGGAGTCTCAAATACATCCAAGCTTGAAGGTTGATCTACTTGAAACCAAGAGGTAGAGTCTAAACCCTAAATTGCAAGCACATTTGGGCCTTAGGCTTTAGATTTTGAGGAGAAGGACGTCTAGGGTGCAAGCACTTTTGGGCCCTAGATATCGTTTCTCCCTTCTTGTAGCTTCAACTAGGTCAAAGATCAATTGTCTAGGGCTAAATCTAGCACTTTAGGATTTTAGGGTTCTAACCCTAGCAAGAACAAATTCACAAATTTTGGACAAACAAGACCTTGTGAGAGGAAGCACTTATGCTCCTCTCTTAGGGTTTAAATAAACAAAAATCCTTGCAATAAAAAACAATTTCACCATTTACATCAACAACATTCCATAAAATTGCAGAAAATTACTTACTTCATCCAAGAAATCATGAGCATTTAACCCTAATTGTAGAAATATCCATCCAAAATCAACAAACCATCCATGAGAGATCCATTCCAAGCATAGTGCATGAGAGAGAAAGACCAATAACCCTTAAGGGGATGGAAATTTCAGAAGTGGCTTTCACAATGGTGAGGAAAAGATGATGATAAATGAAAGTGAAGGTTAGCCTTTTTATATGAAGCTACCCTAACACATTTTTCCACATAAAGTGTCAACAACAAAATAGAAGAGGGGTCGACCCCTCAGTTTCCCTTTACAAAATGTAATAAATGCAAAATATATCATAATGAGCCACACGTGTGAAACATCAGGCCTCCTCAGGCAAGGAGGGGGCCTCCAAAGGCCACGTGGCATAAATTCGGAGCAAGGTGGGAGAAAGTGACATCTCTCCTCATCGAAAGTCATGCCATGCATCATCAATATCCCATGAAATAACCAAACCCTAGCTGCGTCAAGCTCTAGAGGGTGATGTCATCACCAAAATAGGGCCAACGTACAGGATCCGGGTGCTGTGTCCAGGCCCTGGGGAGATGCATTTTGTCTCTGACTGTCTGCTGTTGCAACGTCCCTGATCCTGGTGAAAAATAAGCTCTGGGTACTCTGCCCAGCCTATGGGCTTCCAGCCTATCTATGTGCCATCATGACTGAATTTGCTCATACCAAGCCCATCTGTCTGTCGTCCAAGGTTCCAAGGATGTGAGAGCCGATGTTTAAGGGTGGTGAGTCACTGGATGACCCACTGCTCTCCATCACATGTGCCAAGGCCCTGCAATAAAGGCACAACGTCCCTCATAGAACCATGTCAAGGCCATCCAAGACAAAGCAAAGTATAAGACAAGGTTAGCCAGGGTTCACTAGAAACATTCCTTAAAGCATGCAAAGTAAGCCGTAACTTAAGATATAAGCCATGTAAACAATTCTCGTCAGTATCTCCTTCAAGCATCACACCAGCCCAGGACTCCATGTGAGTTGACAAGTTTAAGTATGGGAGGGCCTTCATCCAACCCTATTAGGTGAGCCACCTAGATAGGAAATAAAATTACCCAGGTAGAGGGATAGGTCCTAAGGGAAGCAGGAAATAAAGAAACCCTTCAAGAGTAAGTGTGAAGGTGATATGGTTTTAGGGCTTACTTCATGGGTTATGGTGTCATTTAATCCATTTCTATGAGCGCCTTTGTGGAGGGTGCACTTTCTGTTGAGTTACCTCATTCTTAGGCACTATTTTTTCCAATCCCCCTTTATCAACCATCTTACCAGTCCACTTTATCATATTTGCAAGTCCCCTCTTATAAGGTTTCAAGCTATAGCATTGCTATTGCTATTGGGTCCGGGGTGAGCACTGAAAGGGTAGAGCTCAAGTTTGGACTGAATTTTGTTAGTCCTTTGCTGTCATTCCTTTCTTTCTTTAGTTCATTTTCTTATTCTTTTATTAGCAACTGCAATCAACCTTTGGGCCTTCAACCCCTCTTCTCATGAGAGATTGGACCATGACCCATTACCGAAGTTTAGTACACTATGAGAGGCTCTAGGATGGAAAGTGTTAAGTATGGTGGGGAGCAAAACATTACTCTTGTGAGGTCCCCCTAGTAGTACCGCTTTTCCTTGGGCAGTGACAACACGAGACTAGGGCATAGAAGTTGACCACCAAGGTGAAACAAGGTAGCTGACACAATTTCCCAAACCAATGATCCATTTTTCAACTTCAACCAAAAATCCCCATCCACATGCCCAACAAATTAAGCACAACACTTTGCATGGTGTGATGAGCCTTGGTTGACCTCTAGCTGTAAAAGGGAATGAGGGGGGTTGCTGGGCTGCCATCTGTGGACATGCTGATCATCATCATGGTCGGGATCATGTTCTTCATTGCAGGCCTTGAAACATGATCTCCTCTAGTTACCCCTAGGAATTGGGGGGGGGTAACCTTCCCCAAGGTCATACAATCAGATCACCCTATGGTACTCGACGACTTTGATAGTGAGCCAATGTGACCCCCATCGCCCCCCTCGCCATTGGTCATCAGATCTAGGAGACAATGACCTCATCGCCCTCATCTTCAGATATTTCTCTCTCAGCTAGTATTGAGTTGTCCAACTCCTACCATGGGCACTCTCACTTTGTATGACTACACTTCTGATACTATTTTATACACTTTATTTTTGGTTTTAGCTAGATCTAGGGCTTAGCCTTGTCGGACACTTAACTAGATTGTACTTTTGAGTTTTCTTCTTTTTCTTATATCTTTCTCTCATTATATGGGAGTTGCTTTTGCATCCCACATTGTACACAGACTGTTTGTATGCCTTAGTCCCATTGAGCTACTTTTGTGGTCATTCGTTGGACATTGATAAAACTATCTTATCTTATCTTATTATTACAAGATCATATTGTATAACCATCCCTGCTACGATCTATCTTCCTTTAGAGCAATTTTGGTGGATATGATCAAAAAGCCTTCTAGTGCAGTTTGAGAGTCGTGGAAATGATAGTGGACAGAGTTACTTGAAACTTGGTAGCAAGTATAGTTTCTGAAACGCCAATTTGAAAATTTTAGGAAATGAGAAAATGTTAGTTATATATACATGTTAAAAGGTTATACATATATAATTAGAAATTGATAAAAAACAATTGCATAGAATTACATAATAAGATATGATAGTTTTATTAATGTCCATGAATGGCCAAAAGAGTGGGTCAATGGGACTAGAAAGTACAAGCAATTCTAACCAACTTTAGAAGTGCAAAAGCCTACTCCATAATTGATCTGTGAGCCACCTTGGATATTCCAATGGTTGGCCCACTAAAACAAATCTAAACTTAAACGACTACACTGAGCCTATGCTCCACTGTGCGGCTTTCTTTTTGCATTTATAATGCTTTAGCATAAATAAAAACACACCATAGACTACAAAACACACCAAGATTCTTTAACTACTTTGATATATGAAATAGACTACAATAGCAAAGCCACACAATGGAACACAAATATTTGCCCTGGAAACTGATAACAGGAAAACCAACAATCAATGAAGCACCATGCTTTCCATCGTCTTAATTATGAGATCACAATATAGATTGAAAAGATGTCCAAGCTTACTGCGAAGCTATGAGGCACTACAGTCTGTTGATGATTGCAACTTCATGAGACATTCTCTAGATCGTTCTCCTCTGGACTGAGTTGAGATGATCTGT
>JASDQU010103636.1:0-13815 GCA_032191745.1 Picea mariana
TGCGCTGTGGTGGATTCATGGCGTATTAACTCCGAGCTTGACGTGAACCTGTGGGGACTGTGCCTCTCTGTCCCGCCTCGGCGCCACGTAGTCGGTCTTGCTGCGCTGTCACCCCATCCGGGGAAAAAATCCCTTTTTATTATTTTCATACACACATGTGCATTTTATCCAATCTTTGGATTTTTCTTACTTTTTCCTAGAAATTGTTTTATCTCAATTCTTTTAATTTATTTAATATTTTTAATTAGTCCCTTGATTAAACTTAGACTTAGGCTTAGTCTCAGAATTAGGATTAGACTTTTATTGGGATTTATAATTAATAAAATCATCGTTTAAATAATTATTTTAATCCAACAAGGTCTAATCATTTCCATGTTTTCTAGGTGATCTGGGTGGATATTGGTGGCCACCCACCTATTCCAACCAGCTCCTCTTGTGAGTTTTTTAGTTCAACACGTTCTTCTGTACTTCTTTGTAATTGTGGGTTCTACACTTATGGGGTTGTCTGAAGCCCTGCACATCTTCCAGGTGGATACTGGTGGTCTCTCACCTAATCCAACTGGCTTATTTTGTATGTTTTCATGTCAACACATCTTGTTGTACTTCCAAGGCAGTTTTGGAGCCCTAAATAGTGTTTTTTTGGCTCGCCATGATCAAGTTGTGGACGAAGTCAGAGTTTGGCAGTGTAATTTGTAGTTCTATAAAAGAACTTTCCAACAGGCTATCACGGGCCTAAAACAGAGGTCGTATGCAAAAGTTACAACACCGAGAAGTTGATGTACCAACTTACCCATAGAGGCCCACATGAGTTTTGGCGTTTCACCTCCTAGGGTTAGGTTTTTGGATGTATAGGGTTTTGGAATTCATGAGTAATATCAAAAAGGCCTATGGAGCCTCATTGTAATGATTTTGCTCAGACGGATGCGCGTAACAGCCACATCTCTTCTCAAAGATAGCTACCACCATTCGAGCAAGTGTTTCAGTTCTGCAGTTTTAATGTTTCAGCCTATTTTATTTATTTAATAGAAGATATTGTTCACTGGATATCTGTGTTGTTCTTCATATCTTTGTGTTTATTGTATTCAATTTGTTAATCAATTAGTTCTGCTCCTAAATCTGGATCATTGGTATCATAGCGGTCTGCTCTTCATTTATTTTTCTTCATGCATGTCCCTGACAAGATATGGGTACAAGAAGTTGGGACTCGAACCAATCGATTCTTTGCAAGATCGGTCGCGCCGAGCCTGACAACAACCCATGGGAGATGAAAATAAATATTATGGAGCAGGATATCCTTTTAAAATGTTGCTCGAGGAAGCCCTTTCGCAACAAAGGAACGAAATGATGGACAACTTTGCGCAGATCCTTCGACGACTGGCCACATGAGAAGCATCTTCATCAAGCGGCCATGCAACCCCCTTCGAGGTATAGGTAAATTTTGATATTCCATTATTTGAAGGATTGATGGATGCATATGTTGTAGATAAATGGTTAAATTTGCTCGAAGGGTATTTTTTGGTCCATAATTTTTTCGATAGGAAAAATATTACTTTTGCACTCCTCAAGGTTGTCCCCCATGTTAAGGACTAGTGGGACACTTACTCTTAGCAAAGAGCCATAGAGGAATATGCGATATTTGTGGTTTCCCCTACATGGGAGTCCTTCCGGGATGCCATTAAAGAACAATACTACCATGTTGGAAGCTACGAGGACCATTACACCAGATGGACCACCTTGCGTCAAGAAAGGGACCAAATAGTACTAGATTTCGCCAATATTTTCCATACCTTGCGCACCAAGTTGGGTATCAAAGACTCTGAGTGACCTCTGGTGCTCAAATACCATGATTGTTTGCAGAGATACATTCAAATATAAATGGAGTTTCTAGACATCACCTCATTGGGTATGGATTAAAGATATGCTATCAAGATCGAGCATAAATTTAAATAGAAGAGGCGAGAGTTTGGATCGAAAAACTCCTCACAGCCGAAGCAGGGCAAATGTGGCCCCAACCCACACAACAAGGGACAGAGAAAAGATGGCCACTCTCAAGACAACCAGTCCAAGCCGCAACATAAGAAAGGCAATGAGAAGATGAAGAAGGACATGGGAAAATGGTGTGAATACCATAAAAGCCCTTGGAAAAACACTAAAGAATTCTGCTCCAAATCTAGAAGGAGGGAGGCAGATTATAGGTGCTTAAACCAGTGCCATTGTCGCTACCACCAAAGTCCAACCAAGTGAACCAAAAGAACCAGAGGAAGGGGAACGCCTCTTTCACTCACAAATGTGGGTAAAGGGGGCTCCAATTCACTTCATTGTCGATAGCGGTAGTCAGAAGAACCTGATCTCAATAGAGGTTGTCAAGCGGATGGACCTGCCGACGACACCGCACCCGCAACCCTACACCATCTGTTGGCTTCACCAAGGAAGAGATCTTTGTGTCAACCAACAATGTCGTCTGCCCTACGACATCAAGCCCTTCAAAGATGAGGTATTGTGTGATATTGCTCCCCTTGAAGTTTGTGATGTTCTTTTAGGACAACCATATTTATGGAAGCATCATGTTGTGTATAGTCTAGACCCCGCAGTGTTATTATTACTTTGGGTAGACNGGTAGCGTCACCTACTGCTATTTCTTTAATCTATGTTAAGAAATGCAATAAGGTCATTTCACAAACCGAGAAGTTTGTCTTCTTTGTGATCCGTGCTCATAGTAAGCAGAAGTTCATCGTCACGTCCATGGCCTCTACACAGAGCCTCTCTTTGCAGCAGAAGAAAGTGGATGGGATCGTGGAAGAGTACAGAGACATCTTCTCCTCACCCATCGGGGTACCGACGCACTACCAAGTCAAGCATCCAATTGATCTAACCCCTGGTACACTTTTGCCTAATGGACCAGTATATCGTCGCTCGTTGATGGAAAATGAAGAAATCAAGCGTCAGATCCAAGAGCCTCTTAAAAAGGGGCATATCAGACCCAACTCCTTCCCTTGCGGAAGCCCGATTGTACTGGTGTAGAAGAAGGATGAGACCTGGCGACTCTGCATTGATTACAAGCCATTAAACAAAATCACAGTCAGAAACCGATACCCAATTCCCAGGATTGATGACCTTCTTGACCAACTCAAGGGGGGAAATTTCTTCAGCAAGATTGACCTAAAGTTTGGCTACCACCAGGTTCCCATCGAACCAACCGATGTCTGGAAGACAACTTTCAAATCTAAAGAAGGTCTCTTCGAATGGTTGGTCATGCCCTTTGGCCTAACAAATGCACCAACCACTTTCATGAGGTTGATGAATGATGTATTGAAACCCTTCACTAGCTCTTTTGTGGTGGTATATTTGGATGACATCCTCATTTTTAGCAGAACTTGGGAGGAGCACATGTGACATATTCATCAGGTTTTGAGCACTCTGCAGTAGCACAAGCTATATGCCAACTTGGAAAAATGTTCATTTGGCATGAACAGAGTCCAATACTTGGGCTACATTGTCGATGAGCATGGGGTACATGTCGATCCCACTAAGATCCAAGTCATTCGTGACTGGCCAGCCCCAACCACACTAATCGAGCTTCGTAGCTTCTTGGGATTGGCCAAATTTTACCGATGGTTTGTGTTGGGATTCTCCCATATTGCATGGGCCCTCATCCACGTGACCAAGAGAAGTGGCAGGGAAAAGTTCATGTGGGGGAAGGAACAACAATGAACATTTGATGATCTGAAGCATCGCTTGTGCTCAGCTCCAGTACTCTCCTTGCCTGATCTGCAACAACTGTTCGACATTGAGACTAAAGCATCTGACTATGTTGTAGGCGCAGTTCTCACTCAACACAGTCATCCGATGGCATACCATAGTGAGACCCTCTCAGATACTGTCTAGAAATACCCCACCTATCACAAGGAAATGTATTCATTTGTACAAGCCTGTCGTCAATGGAAACATTACATTCTAGGAAAGGAGACAATCATCCACATTGATCACAAGCCTCTATAGTTCATACAGACACAAGGGAAGTTGCAGAACAACCACCATCAGAAGTGGTCCACCTACCTGCAACAATTCCATCTCAACATCAAGTATAAGACAATGAGAAAAAATTGTGTTGTTGACTGCCTCAGTCGACCTCCTGTAGATACACTTACCATTGTGCTCCATTTCTATGGACATGAGGCATCTAAGTGGCCCCAACTTTATCAACAAGATCCAAACTTCACCACCACCTATCATTTCTTGGGTACAGGCGTGACTGTCACCGATTTTCACATTTAGGATGGGTTGTTATGCCATTTGGGCCATATATGTGTTCCTACAAGTGAGCGTGCAAAGATGATTTGGGAAGCCCACTACAGTCGGGTGCAGGACATTTTGGCATGGAGAAAACTGTGGTCGTTCTCCAAAAACATTTTTATTAGCCAAACCTTCGACAAGACGTCAGCAAGTATATCAGATCTTGCATTGCCTGTGCCATTTTCAAGCCAACCATCAACAAGTAAGGCTTATACACCCCTCTTCCTACCCCAGAGAAGCCTTGGGAATCAATCTCGATGGATTACATGTCTGGCCTTCCATCCACTAAGCAAGACAATGATTGTGTATTTGTGGTCATTGATCGATTTTCGAAGATGGCCATCCTCACAACCTGCAAGAAGAACATCACAGTGACAGATATTGCCAAGCTCTTCTTCGAATGAGTGTGGATCCATTTTGGGATACTACAGACCATCATCTTCGACCGGGACAACACGTTCCTCGACACATTTTGGTCGAGTCTCTGGTCATTATTGGACACCAAGCTCACTAAATCCACCGCTTTCCACCCCCAAATAGACGACCAAACAGAGGTCGTCAATCGGATGATTGTGCACATCCTGCACATGTACAACTCTAAGCATCCACGTACATGGGATGAGAGTCTCCCCTATGTTCAACACAGTTACAACATGGCTCTCCATAGCTCCGCTGACCATAGCCCATTACAGGTGGGACTAGGATTCCAACCCTTGGGTACCATTCATGTTGCACTACCTTTGGCAACCACATAGACAAACTCTTCCCATGTTTGGTCTGAGACCGACAAGCCACCAAATTCATTGAGCGGATTTAGAACATCTACCAACAAGACTAGGAGATTTTACAGAAAGCCAATGCTAAGTAAAAGCAGTGGCATGATCAACACAGAATATCGCACCAGTTTCAGGTTGGAGACAATTTCTGGTTACACTTGCAGAAGGAACGTCTTACAGGGGCCCATCGAAAGCTTCACCCACTTTGCTATGGGCCTTACATCATCACCAAGGTTGTGGGTAACAATGCTTTTGAGCTCAATACTCCACCATTCCTTGGCTTGCACCCAGTGTTCAATGTGGACCTCCTTCGACCATAATTTCCACCATTATTGGAGACCTCGGAGATCGTAGAACAACTGACACCAACATAGCTCAACCATGACTACATGGAACATGCATCCACTGATTAGATAGTGGACACACAAGTCAAGGGCACTCACTAGCAGAGGATCCAAATTTATTTGGTTGTCAAGGCAGGGTAGCTCCTACACCAAGGCAAGTGGCTCACCCGGGGCCAAATCTAGCAGAAGCTTCCTCACCTGATGGGGGAAATCAACGCAATGGAGACCATTGCGTCCTAAGGGGGGAGGATTGATCCAGGTGGATATTGGTGGCCACCCACCTTTTCCAATTGGCTCCTCTTGTCAGTTTTTTTAGTTCAACATGTTCGTTTGTACTTCTTTGTAATTGTGGGTTCTACACTTCTAGGTTTTTCTGAAGCCCTACACATCTTCCAGGTGGATATTGGTGGCCTCTCACCTAATCCAATTGGCTTATTTTGTATGTTTTCATGTCAACACATCTTGATGTACTTCCAGGGCCATTTTGGAGCCCTAAACAATTTTTTTTGGCTCGCCACAATCAAACTATAGATGGAGTTAGAGTTTGACAGCGTAATGTGTAGCTCTCTAAAATACCTTTCCAATGGGCTATCACGTGCCTAAAACAGAGGTCATATGCAAAATCTATGACCCTAGGAAGTTGAGGTACCAACTTACCCATAGGGGCCCACATGACTTTTGGCGTTTCACCTCCTAGGGTTAGGTTTTTGGATGTCTAGGGTTTTAGCATTCATGAGTAATATAAAAAAGGCCTTTGGAGCCTCATTGTAATCATTATGCTCAGACGGATGCACGTAGTAGCCACATCTCTTCTCAGAGATAGATACCACCATTCGAGCAAGTGTTTCAGTTCTGCAGTTTTACAGTTTCAACCTATTTCATTTATTCAATAGAAGATATTGTTCACCGGATATCTGTGTTGTTCTTCATATCTTTGTGTTTATTGTATTCATTATGTTAATCAATTCGTTCCACTCCTAAATCCGGATCACTAGGCCAACTAGATTTATTGACTCAAGTTTTTAATTACACAATGTGCCCTTCAAGACGCACCTTCGTGCTCCAAGGGTGCCACTCACCTTTGAATGGTTTTGGAAGTTTGTCCAACGCTTGGAGTCAACACTCCACTCGGTCGACCTTGTGAGAGACTAAGGGATTCTAAGGAATAAGGATTTTGCCTTATTGTGTGCCCCTTAAAATCTTCGTGAGGGACTGTCTCAGTCCACCCTCACGACATCGTGGACCTCTCGAACTAGGTAATCATCAAGCTACCATTCGGCCATGACGAGAGTGCTAGTAGGCTGTGACAGGGATGTTGCCACACCTCTCCCTCAATGTTTGGTTTCTGTGCATGGCCCCTCTACTCCTTATGTGAGTTGGATTAGCAAGCATCGTCAAGCCTGCATCCACTAATAAAAATTGTGTCAATAATACATATACATAAATCATACTGTAATCAATCATATGTCACAAGTGCATAAAATGAAATACTCAATCAAAATACAATTCACTCCCTAACTCAATCCGGAGTCCAAGGAAGTCCATTGATGCCCTCAACATCCATAACATGTCATGTGTCCTACACACTCAGGAAAACTCGTCAATAGCATCTGCCAATACATATACATCGAATAACAATAAGTCATAACACATCATCATCATCATGTATGATCCATAATTGAAACAAAATCACAATGTACCATAATCGGATCACTTGCACGCAAGTGTCCTCAAATAATAAGTCAATAAAAGTGTGCTCTGTAGAGCAGGATGTTACAAAATTGATATTTCGTCCAAGTTCCATCACTTGGCCTCCTCCATTAGTCGACTAAGAGAGGAATGAATGCCTACAAGGTATCTGCATTTTGGCTCTGAATATGATTATTTTCACGCTGTCTTTGGTTTACAATGATGTCATGATGGTCAATATTGAGGAATGCTTGCACGCTGACATGGACCATGGAGAAGAAGCTTCATGTATATCGTGTTATATGAAGGAAAATCCTGGAACAACAGAGGGAGATGCTCTCAGTCATGCCAACGCTATGGTCAGTTGCATGATGAACGAATTAAATTGGGAGCTTCTAGGACTAGATAATAATATTTCATTCTCAATCACTTCTAAGAAACCTGCCTTTGACATCTACAGAGCTTCCAATTACATGTACAAATATCGAGATGGATATACCTGGATGACCACTCATAAATGCCTTTTTAGTGACACGCGCTGCATTTTCAGTGACACGTATCATCTTTTCAGTGACACGTGACTTCTTTTCAATGACATGTATTTCATGAGTGGGCCTAATGGTTAAGAACATGTGTTTCCTCTAAGAGGTCACATGTTCAAATCCAGAGGGGGGTAGGGTATGTATACCTCCGTAGACTTTACTAGTAAAATCGTTGGGCGAAGGGGGTCTCATACACCAATTTGGTGTTTGGCTTGGTCGTGACCTTAAAAATAAATTATTATTATGATTATTATTATTATTATTTCTATAAAAGAACTTTCAAATTATCAAATGTAAATAAAATATGATTTTAAATTTTTATTATTGCAATAACCATTCAAAAGCATCAAATTTATTTTATATAAACTGGAAATTTTTTACTCAGTTTAAATGAAAATGAAAAGCGTAGGGAAGATGAACTGAACTTACTTGATATAATGGAGCGAGCTATTCCCTGCATTCTAAAACAATACAATAACGGTGTATGAGAATCGAAGGAAAGCTTGAATTGCATACTTATTACAATTCTCCACCTTGGCATCATTCTCCACGTTCAATTCCAGATCTAGATCCTCCACTAGACCCAGAGTTGTAATTATCTTGAATAATGTTTTCCCATATATTCATTTATGTGTCATATGTTATATTCTATCACTACATTAATGTAACTTTGCTTCTCTCATGTGGTTTTGACGGCTAGGTATGACGTTGAAGAATATAGACAAGCTAATATAAACATGAAAAAGCTTGATGGCTAGGTACGACGCTGAAGAATATAGACAAGCTAATATAAACATGAAAAATCTTGACGGCTAGGTATGACGCTGAAGAATATAGACAAGCTAATATAAACATGAAAAAGCTTGACGGATAGGTATGACACTGAAGAATGTAGACAAGCTAATATAAACATGAAAAAGATTCTCCTTACAGGCAGCGTTAAGGAAACTCCTCAGACATTGACTTGTTTATCTTCATCTTCTCAATTTCTTTGAATTTTGCTTCGGACTATGTTCTTAAGATTATCGTATGTAAACTAGATTTGTAAAAGAAACTAATAATATATATGCATGTGTGTGTGGGGATAGTTTTGTGATATTTTTAATATTTCTACCTTACTCATATGTGCATATTTTATCTATTGTTCAGGATGAGAGACATGTACAACCAACTTCTCCTTACAGGCAACGCCGAGGGACTCCTCAGACATTGCTTGTTTATCTCCATCTTACCAATTTCTCTGAATTTTGCTTCAGACTATGTTCTTAAGATTATCATATGTAAACTGGATTTGTAAAAGAAACTAATAATATATATGTATGTGTGTGTGGGGATAGTTTTGTGATATTTTTAATATTTCTGCCTAGCTCATATGTGCATATTTTTATCTATTGTTCAAGATGAGAGACATGTATGACCCTTCACGTGAAACTTGCATTCAACAAAGTAAGGAAATGTTGGAGGCTACTTTATCCGATGATTTAGATTGGAATTATGTCTATAGTGTTCCGTCTGAGAAATATGGAACGATATATAACTGTAAAGCTGAGGGCTACACCAAGGATTTTAAAGCATGTAACTTTGTAGAAAGCCACTTGAAGGGAAAACACCTAGAACTTGTAAGAGAACTGACAAAAAAAGCGAGTGATGCAATGTATTTTCACAACTACATGAAGTAAGCATTAGTTGTATTACAAAACTAAAGCCATGTCAAAAAAACCATAGTTCTATTTGATTACACTTTGAGGTGATAATATGTCTCTAATTTACTTTTTTTGGTATCCTTTATTTCAGTGATCGAAATTCACCTTATCCAGAGAAGGTATGGGTATTGCATGCACCATTACATAAAATAATACAGAGAAGATACATCCTGAAATGTATATAAAATATTTAAGCTCAGATACACTACATGTATAACGTACATTGGATGTATTTATTGTAGAAAAGTGATCTGCCAGGTCCTCCGGTGGTGGTGATGTCTATTATAGGAGCGTGGTAAGTATGTTTTTAGCATAGTCGTTATAGAGAAAATCCATTGAACATGTATGTTCTCTATCAAGTGATATATTTACAACAAAATGAATTTTAAAATAACTTCTTATATCAACACGGTTTGTTGGGTGAATAGACTGACGATGTTTGTTTCATTTGCATGTAATGGATATATTTTAGACCGTTGGGGTCATTTCTTGGTGATCCATTTGAAATAACTTTGAAAGTGATGGGCCAATCAAATCTCAACTCTCCATTAATTCTTCTTGATCGTCATGGTCGGCCTTACCATGGGTATATTTTTAGCCTCTTATTTTTACTGTAATAGTTATATATCAAAGTCGTATGATCAAACAAATTTCACTGTTGATGCATATATGTTGACCTTGTTGTTGTTCTTCTTCAAGTTCCTAAACCTATGCCCACGATTATGACTGTCACACAGTAATAAAAACTTCTTTTAAATATAAAATAATAACTCCAAACAACCCCAAAATTATAACATTATCATAATAATTATTCGAAACATAAACTAGTTGCTTTGCAACTAATTCCCTTATTCATTATCTACTCCATCTATTTATACTTTTACACAATGACTTCATCCCTCCAATTTATTTAAGATACCCTCCAATTTACATCATGAATTCAAATCAACTTATAATTCAAAACCATTCTTAAAAATCATTATTATCACACATCTTATACTTAGTTGCACATGTTCTTCTATAACTCCTTGAAAGACTAATCACATTTCATAAAGGGCATTAAATACGAAACTATGTTATGTTTATATGGAGATTCTTTAATTTACCTAGACCCATAGAATTTGGTTTAAAGATATTTTTATCAACATTTTATCTTTTGAATTATAAAAAAGCACATTGATAACTCTTCCGTGTAACAAAGAATAAACACATAACTTGAAAATGATAAATCTATATACTTTTTAATGATTCATGTATCATCGTGGAGCATGGTATATGTCTATTCTTACTTCCTAAAATTTATCAATCATACTACTTAATAAAGTAATTAAGTAATTAATATAAAGTAATTTATTTATAATTTTTTTTGACATTTTTATTCATTTTGAGGATGGTATTTAAAATAAATCTTATATTTTTCAAGACACAAGGTTAGATCAACAATTTATGATTAAATCATATATAGTTTATCAACAATTAATTCACTAAGAACCGCATATTATAAGTGGGATTCAAATTTGGATGGGGCAAGTAACAATTTTTCCTTGCAAGTAATCGAGTTACTTAACAAATCTCTAACCAAATATACTTTCTTTTTCAATATTTTAAACCACCACAACAAAAAAAGAACCTCGATGAAAAGAGTAATATCCTATTCTCATAGATGGTCACACTTTTAATAAGTTGTCATCAACATCTCCAACTATACAAATAATAAAATTCACATCCCCTTTGTTTTTTTCTATTAATTATCTTTTTCCTAACATGCAATATCGAGGGGTAGTGCCTTGAAACTTCACCAATTGTCGGAACACATAGCAACATGCAAGTTAAGTTCTAGCATGCACATTTGATGAGCTTATGTATGCCCACCTCGATAACCCATGCACACATGCATCAACAACATGCACATGCACGTGCCTCAACATGCATGTGCACATGCCTCAACAACATGCACATGGCTCAACAATGTGCACATGCACATGCCTCAACATTGTGGACATGCACACACAAACCTCAACATCCCACACATACACCTACAACCATGAATGTCGATGATAGTTAGAACCATACGTGATCAGAAACTGGATTTGAGTAAAAATCGAATGGTTTTAATGGCTCAACAACAAAGAATACTCAATAAGATCAAAAGGTTGGCTAGGGAAGTAGAGCTCGAGGCTACACATTTGAAGATGAGGCCAGAGGAGTGGTTGACAATGTGAAGTGTGAAGGGCCCCAAGCTTATCGAATTCACCACCAACATGTTTCATAACAAAGGAAAGCACAATAAAATAATTAAAGGATTAGAAATAATTAAAGAAGAGAAGACAAAAGACAAGGAATGTTGCATGGAATGTTTCCCACAAGAAGAAAAGTAGAGGAAGGGCACTAGAGCAGGACRTTGAAGAATTGAGGATGCTTGGATTTCTAGCTAGTCTTAGTAAGTCGATTCCATCAATACTCTCCTTCACAACATTAGAGAGGGGGTTCTTTAGTAGAGAGAAGAAGGATTGCATGAGAAAGACCTTCAAGTCAYATTCTAAGTGCTCTAGAGAGCYAAAGCACCTTGTAATTTTGCAAATCACTAAGAAATCAAGGCTAAGCAAAGCCATTCGATGTCGGTTTTCCCGTTTGGATTTCCAAGGTAAAATCTATGTTTTTATGGTGTGATTCTTTCATGTGTGATTGAGTTTAATGTATTCTTGATTCTATTCTAGTTTTAAATTTGTGGTTAATTAACACCAATCGCCAATTTAGTTTGATCATTGGGTTATAATCTAGTTTGCGCACTTTGTTAATTATTTGTACAACACATACAACTAAACCCCTTCCTAATTGATTCATTGGTTTGTTGATTAAGGGCATCAATGGTGTACTTGTTTTGTAACATACCCAACCTCTTAGCTAGGTACCACATTTTGATACCAATTTGTAACATACACAGCCTCCTAGCTGGGTACCGCGCTCTGATACCAAACTGTAACGTACCCAACCTCCTAGCTAGGTAACACGCCCTTATACCAAATGTAACATACCCAACCTCCTAGCTGAGTACTACGCTCTGATACTAAATTGTAACGTACCCTGTTCCTAGCTGGGTACCACGATCTGATACCAATTTGGAACATCCCCAGTTTACTACTGAGCAATGCCACTCCAAAATCTAGTGCGCAGATTCTACACTATAACTTTGATCTGCGCATAAACATGTGAGGTAACACGCATGATCCCATGCTGGATTGTGCCACACAAAATTTCCTATTTAGACACTAGATATAATCAAGGAATTAACATATAAAACAATTGTGCGCACGAGTAATCAATGCACACACGTGTTACTGCACATGTAACCACTCCGAACACATAATTACTATTGCGCGCACAACCACTCTAGTGCGACACACAGATTCAATTCTCTTTATGCCCGTGGATCTACTTCCCCGTGCGCACAAAGATTCCATCCTCATGCGCACACATATTATTTCCCTGCGCGCACGACAATTCTAGCCTTGCCTTGGAAACTCATGACCATTATTACAAAGTTAACTAACAAGAAACTCAATAACTGTCATACTTTGCATGTGCAACAACAAACACTAAATAACAACATCATGCTTTACATGTGCATACACCATTATTTAGAATAACGACAATTGATCATATGCAACATCATACAAGAAATAAACCCATATTAAACATAGATAATTAAGCACATAGTAAATTAGACAAGCACATAAGGACACTGATCTTTTTATAATGAATCACCAATTGTGCGCAGAGCTCGGAGGTTCCTCCTAGCCATAAACTCTGTTTCTCATAAACTTTCAGCAACAGGTCACCCTCAAGCTAGGGCTTAAACTCCACCAGGTCAAAAGGATTCCTAATGTCAGACTAAGGTCTGATAATCAACAAAATTGCTCAGTCCAAGGTGCCCAACTGCTGCAACTAGCCTACAGTCTGTCATTCCCCACCCTACGAAGTGCACCCCTTCTTTGCTCAATAGTCCCTCGACTGCCCCACTTCCCTTATAGGGCTTTAACAACATGTCGTACATGAAGTCTTAGAGCCCTGTCACTAATGTCCAACGCAGCGAGGAACAATTCCTAGCAAATCTCTCACCTGGAGAGAATGCTCACGGGTTGGCAACCTGCCTCTTCGACAACAAGTCTCTCACTTGGAGAGAATGCTCACGGGCCTGACAACCTGCCTCTTCGACAACAAATACTTTGGTTACAAAATGGAAAAACCCCTTTACAAGCTTTTCTCTATAGATAAGGTAATGGTTGTTCTTCTCGCTTAGATGGTTCAATCGACGATGAAAAATGAGCCCTCTCCCCAAAATACACTAAGGTTTAACCATATATTTGCATGGTTATAACTGAACACTTGTCATCTTCAAACTTAGCTTTAGCCACTTGGTGACTCGTTCCCATCCCTCTAGAACTTAGGATAAATAAATATCCATAAA
>JASDQU010103636.1:13865-54872 GCA_032191745.1 Picea mariana
TCCATCCTCATGCGCACACATATTATTTCCCTGCGCGCACGACAATTCTAGCCTTGCCTTGGAAACTCATGACCATTATTACAAAGTTAACTAACAAGAAACTCAATAACTGTCATACTTTGCATGTGCAACAACAAACACTAAATAACAACATCATGCTTTACATGTGCATACAACATTATGTAGAATAACGACAATTGATCATATGCAACATCATACAAGAAATAAACCCATATTAAACATAAATAATTAAGCACACAGTAAATTAGACAAGCACATAAGGACACTGATCTTTTTATAATGAATCACCAATTGTGCGCAGAGCTCGGACGTTCCTCCTAGTCATAAACTTTGTTTCTCATAAACTTTCAACAACAGGTCACCCTCAAGCTAAGGCTTAAACTCCACCAGGTCAAAAGGATTCCTAATGTTAGACTAAGGTCTGATAATCAACAAAATTGCTCAGCCCAAGGTGCCCAACTGCTGCAACTAGCCTACAGTTTGTCATTCCCCACCCTACAAAGTGCACCCCTTCTTTGCTCAATAGTCCCTCGGCTGCCCCACTTCCCTTATAGGGCTTTAACAACATGTCGTACATGAAGTCTTAGAGCCCTGTCACTAATGTCCAATGCACCGAGGAACAATTCCTAGCAAATCTCTCACCTGGAGAGAATGCTCATAGGTTGGCAACCTGCCTCTTCGACAACAAGTCTCTCACTTGGAGAGAATGCTCACGGGCCTGACAACCCGCCTCTTCGACAACAAATACTTTGGTTACAAAATGGAAAAACCCCTTTACAAGCTTTTCTCTATAGATAAGGTAATGGTTGTTCTTCTCGCTTAGATGGTTCAATCGACGATGAAAAATGAGTCCTCTCCCCAAAATACACTAAGGTTTAACCATATATTTGCATGGTTATAACTGAACACTTGTCATCTTCAAACTTAGCTTTAGCCACTTGGTGACTCGTTCCCATCCCTCTAGAACTTAGGATAAATAAATATCCATAAATTATACTTTTTGGAAATATTAATAAAATATTCCTTTGGGCTCAAGCCCCCCCTTTTCCCTTTTCAGTGGAGTTTAGCCCCTCGTCTCTTTTCATATGAGAGGTTTGCACGTATCAANTATATATATATATATATATATATATATATATATATATATAACTCGATCTGGTGCTCACTTCAAGGTAATCCCCACACACTTATTCAGGTGCACATAACACTATGGAATGTGCACACCCTACCCTTGATGTGCAATCCACACACACTTACTCAGGTATGCACAACATTATGGACCGTGTGCACTATTTCTTTGGAAAACAATCCTCGTGCACTACTAAGGTGCATGCAAAACTGAACCTACACTTGGTGCCGACAACTCACCAACCTAAATGTACATTTACAATTTCAGGTGCGCGCAAAACTAAACCAACACTTACTTCATTTGTTTATGCTTTTACATAATAACTTAATCAATCCAATTTATTTAAGTTGTCCTGCAATTTACATCACGAAATTGAATCATCTTATCATTCTGAATAATTCTTAAAACATGTTATTATTACACATCTTATACTCGATTATACATGTTTTTGCACTGAGAGTAGCGAGGTGCTCTACAACCTAGTATGGGGGAGATGTTGAAGCATTCACATTATGTTATGTTAGATAACACTACATTAAAAAAAATGACTTAATTAAAAAATACATAATAATAAATAATAAAAATAAATAACTTACTTAAAAAAATATAATTACATACACCATGTAAAACTTGACATGAAATAAGAAAATTAGAAAAAAAATTACACATTAAAAAATTGAATCCCTCTAAATACTTGATAAATCTAGATTTAAAATAAATTTACACTAATTCTATACAACTCTTCAAAAATTAATAACATTTTTTAAAGAAATCAAATACAAAACTAAATTCATTTGGAAATTCTTTAATTTACCACAAACCCATAATATTTGGTCTAAGATACTTCTACTAACACTTTATCTTTTGAATAATGAAAGTCCATTAATCAACTCTTTCGTGTATCAAAGAATAAACATATAACTTAAAAAAGGATAAATCTACATACTTTTTAATGATTCATGTATCCTTGTGGGGAATAGTATAAGTATTAATTTTTATTAATAATTTAATTAATTAATGATATAGAATAGAATTAATAAGTAATTATTTAGTTATGATTTTTAATATATATATATATATATATATATATATATATATAATTTGAAATTTTTAATATATATATATTTTAAGTAATTTATTTTGGAAAATTTTTTGAAATTTTTTTTTGCATCCTTCCATTATTAGATCTAATCTTTTTAGACTTATTTTGAAAATGATTTATAAATAAATCTAAATTTCTTTCATTATTAGATCTAATCTTTTTAGACTTATTTTGAAAATGATTTATAAATAAATCTAAATTTTTTTTAAGTATAAAGTCAAATAAATAATTCAAGAATAAATCATATATAATTTATTAATTCATTAAGAATTACATTATAAATGGGATTTAAATTTCAATAAATAAGTTTAACATTTTTTTCTTTACAATTACTCAAATTACACCCAATTAACAAATCCCTAATAAAACATATTTTTATTTTGATGAAAATAAAACCGTGATAAAAATAATAATATTCTATTCACATAAATAATCATACTTTGAATAAGTGGCCATCGACATTTCCACCTATACAATAATAAAATTCACAACCGCTTTATCTTTTTCCTATTTTAAATAAATTCTAGAAATCTCTCCCCCAATCTCAACCTACTTATATTCTTTTCCAAACCCTAACACAAACCTTTGACTGCCGGTTGTAGCGGGGTGGCCCCGGTCGGTAGGGAGCTTTTAAGGCGGTGTGACCTTTCGGGTCGGTAAAAGCTTGCCAAGTAACATCATGGTTGGGTTAAACATTAACCGGGGTTAGTTTCCCAGTTAGGTATTTGGTGATCCCCTATAGAATGACTTGGCGTTCTAATTTCCTTCATTGCCCTCTTGCAGTGCCGTGTAAAACTTATAAAGATTGTGCGTCTATGAATACAAGGCCCTGGGTTTTGATCTTTTTCCATCGCCTTCTTCTAGCGGGAGATTCTGGTTTCGTAAGCTCAGGGATTCTTTTCCGAAGGGTTTGAAGATCTGATCAATCGCTGCCGTGAAGGACTCCTTCTGAACGAGGTATGCAGGTTTTTGCTAAAAATTATTCCGTAAAATTTTCTTTGTCAAGATTTTCCTCTTGCAAGTAAGGCAGGGCCTGGTAAATGCCTTTTATGTTATTATTTCTTCCGTGTTGTGTTTTTGGTGCATCTTTGATAGATTTTCTTGAATTTTAAAGAATATTAATTGTATGGATAATATGCGTATCTGCTCCGTGTGTTAGTAATTTTAGGGCATGCAACTAATGACTATGTATAATTTAAGGTTTATCCCTAATTACATTGTGTTATTTTCTCCTTCCAACTATAATAGGGTCGTTGTTAATTTATTTCTTGTTTTCGGCGTTGTTATTATTTGTTTGGCTTTGATTTGAGAGTTTTCTTGAACTTGCTGTTATTTTGAGGTTGCGTGATTCTGGTGAAAGATGTTTATGTAATCTCTGCTGCGTTATTGTTTATTTGATATAAAGTTATATATTTGAATTTTGCAACAATCATCGGCACATTATGCAGTCATTCGTTGTGTATTGCAGTTATTTTCAGGGTTTGAAATTAATTATTAGGTAATATATTTGGGCTTTGTTGAAGACTATATTGTTGTTTTTTCCATTCTGGAACTAAGGCAGGCGTCTGATGAATTTCTTTCGATGTTGTCTTCATGTCTTTTGCTGCCTTTTTGGCTTTATTTTGAAACCTTTTAAAATGTTGCAGTTTTTTTTTGAGAATGTGATTAAGATTTTACGCATATTATATAGTTTATTTTGAAACCTTTTAAAATGTTGCAGTTAATTTTTAGCCTGTGATTAAGATCTTAGGCATATTATGTGGTTTATTTTGAAACCTTTTAAAATGTTGCAGTTTTTTTTGAGCCTGTGATTAAGATCTTAGGCATATTATGTGGTTTATTTTGAAACCTTTTAAAATGTTGCAGTTTTTTTTGGGACTGTGATTAAGATCTTAGCCATATTATGTGGTTTATTTTGAAACCTTTTAAAATGTTGCAGTTTTTTTAGCCTGTGATTAAGATCTTAGGCATATTATGTAGTTTGTTTTGAAACCTTTTAAAATGTCAGTTTTTTTTGAGCCCGTGATTATGAATTTAGGCATAATATGTGGTTATGTGGACTGTTCAGTTATTTTAAGTGTTTTCATAGGGTTTCTTGGGTTGTCATTTTCTTTCATGTCATTATTCCCGATATTTCTGATAATTTAAGTGCTCTTCCTTTTAGATTCAGCTTGCGTCAGTGGATTCTAGTCTTAGGCCTCTATAGGCTGAACAGTTTTAACATCTTAATATGTTAAGTTTTAACAGGAGATTTGTGTTGAGATTAATTTGAGTACTGTTAACTTCTCTGGTTTGAAGGTATCTAGGCTTAGGAAATTTGTTTTGAAATGCGTTCTCCATTCTTGTTATTAGAACGTCTGTAGTGGAAGATCGTAGCGTCTCTAACAGATAGAAAACGTACTATGGCTATAGAACATTTTATTCTCCCTAGTATAATTTTGACGTAATCACTAGCCACTTTAGCTCCTTTTGGCTGTTTAGGCATGATGCAGTTATTTGATCCTGCAGATGTGCACTTAGAACTGATCCCAAGACAAGGATGGAAATAATTGGAATAAATCACTAGTATCTATGTTTTTGTTTAATAAATGAGGCTTTATCCGTTAATTCCGATGCTCATTGAGCTGCCACTCTTATTAATACATTTTACAACGGTTGCTTGCATAAGATCTTCCAGAAACGATGACAGGTCTACAACGGGCTGCTCCTTTATATGTAATCTGAAGTCTAATTTTGTTGAGGGTTGCCCCTATGTTGATTTGATCAAATCCTGTTATTCCTTGAACAATTAACGGAACAAGGTTATTGAAAGATGAGACAAAACGTCAAATTTCCCTCTTTTACTCACTACATCACATTAGCATGGCAATAAATGGATAATTCTTTTTGTATAGCATTTTTGTTTATCTTTCTTATGTTAAGAACTTTAAGGGTGTCTTGAATAACTTATATTTTAAGCTAATTTTCTAAAGGCAGCTAATTTTCTTAAGGCATTCTGGTCTGCTGTAATGTAGATTGTCCAGATTTTATGACTTTACTATTTTGAAACTTGAAAGTTGTTACACATGAACCTCTAAATAGATTTACTTAACTACATTGTTACTTGTTACATATGAAAACTCTAAACAGTTCCTTCTATCTGCAGTGCAGACCACACTGAATCTTATATATCTCTTACCAAATTCTGCTTGTCTAGATTTTTTCAATTTCGCATCTCTAAACTTGTTACATATGATTTTAAGTCACTTCACCTATCTGCAGTTTGTGCCGCGCAAAATGTAATCTTCAGCAAAATCTATTGACATATGCATTATTGTTCATGAGTTGTGAAATCTATTGACATATGCTTATGACGTTGTCTGTGATCCCTTTTGTTGTTTTTGAATGTCATTGTTTCTTTATATTATCATTTGTGATTTATATGAAATTCTACTGTTCATATAATCCATAGCTAATCTTTTTCATCACTTCTATGGTCCAGCTTTCAAAGTTCGGTTCCTCGAATTTGATCAATTTGAGGCCTATTGGTTGTCAATTGCATTCAAAGTGGAGGGTGTACAGGTTGAATATTCTTTTATGTCTGAAGCCGTTTGTACATATTTGGGGCTGATTGGGCTGCTTGGAGAGTACTGTCCTACATCGAAGAAAAAGAATAAACAGCTTCCTTCTGGTGGCAGAAAAGTTTGGCTGTATGCATCCAAAGCCAACTCAGAAGCTGAGGTTGATTTGGGTTTGCAGTTGGATGCACCCATTTTTCCACGTGCAAGGTGGAGTGCTAAAACATCATAGAGAAAGTCCCTCCTCTCCACAGGTATTTGGTGGCTTTTTGATATCTTCTCTGATATCTGCTTCTGGATAGAAACGGTTCTTCAAAATCCATATCCTTACTCTTGGCTTCCACTTGATCACTAATTAGAAAAGATGGCTCTTCTAAATATTGGTGAGGGCAACAGAGATGATGCTTTTTACAGGTATAAGATGCCTAAGCTGATGACAAAAATTGAGGGACGAGGTAATGGCATAAAGACAAATCTTGTCAATATGGTAGATGTGGCTAAAGCTCTTGCCAGACCCCCTTCTTATACAACAAAATATTTCGGCTGTGAACTGGGTGCGCAATCAAAATTTGATGAAAAAACTGGGATTGCTCTTGTCAATGGTGCTCATGATAATTCAAAACTTGTGGCTCTGTTGGAGATTTTTATTAAGAAGTATGTGCAATGCTATGGATGTGGCAATCCTGAGACAGAAATCCTTATATCAAAAACACAAATGATTTCACTGAAGTGTGCTGCATGTGGACATATTTCCGATGTTGATATGAGGGACAAGCTCACTACATTTATTTTGAAGAATCCACCAGAGCAAAAGAAGGGAGGCAAAGATAAGAAGGCCATGAGAAGAGCAGAAAAGGAACGTTTGAAAGCAGGAGAAGCTATTGATGAAGAAAACAAGAAAGTCAAGAAAGAATCCAAGAAAAAAAGCCATGAGGTTGTGTCCAAAGTTTCCAAGAAGAAAACTGGTTCTGACGAAGACCGTTCCCCTCCTGGAAGCCATGTTGATGAAAACGAGGATGATGATGAAGTGCAATGGGAGACTAACACTTCTCTTGAAGCTGCACAGCAACGAATCAGAGAGCAGTTGACTTCTGCTACAAGTGAAATGGTCATGTTAGACACCCTGGAAGAACCTAAGCCAACAAAGAAGTCTTCAGGCAAGAATGAAAAGGTTGAAGTTGTTAAGAAGTCTAAAGCTGAAAATGGTGATGAGGTAGCCGAGAAGCCCATGGAAAAAGATGTCGAGGAGACTGTTCTGAGTAAATTGAATACAATAAGCATTCATGATGAGCTTCTTGTTGCTTTCAAGGAGCGCTTGAAGAATGGAGATACTCCTAAACAGTTACAAAACTACATGCAATCTTCAGATGGTTCTCCACAAGAAATCATGAATGCCTATTTTGAAGCTCTTTTCGAGGGTGTTGGCAAAGGATTTTCGAAAGAGGTGTCTAGCAAGAAAGGCTATTTATCTGGAGTTGTGCAAGATGAAAATTCTCAGTCGATGCTGCTTGGCGCTATTGAGGCGTTTTGTAACCATGCACGTGCTGAAGCAGTCAAGGAGGTTGCCTTAGTTCTTAAAACTTTATATGATGAGGACATCTTGGAGGAAGACATCATTTTCCAGTGGTATGATAAAGGGTCAACTGGGAACGCATCACAGATATGGAAAAATGTCAAACCATTTGTTGAATGGCTGAAGAGTGCCGAGGCTGAATCAGATGAAGATTAAGGTTTTTATCCTTTAGAAAGTTACCTGCATTCTAGGAAACTTACAAGACTGCGATGAATTTAAGTTTCTCAATTATAATGTGGACTGAAGTTTCTATCAAGAGTCATATATTACATTCATATATTTTCAGTATTCGCTGTGCTATCATGAGTGATATATTACAAGTCACGTATTTTCGGTTTTTGGTGTTGAATAGATAGTAACTTATTCGTATATTATGTTCATATATTTTTTAGTGTTTGGTGTTGAATAAATAGGAAATCATTGCGAACTGTTGAAAACGAGTGCTTATCTATATTTTAAGAGACCTCTTCAGTGGTTTGCTTTTGTGTGCATGTGTTTCTAGTTGTTGGTCATATTGTGGTATCTCAGAGTGGGCTTTACATATTTTGTTGATCGATGTTTTCTTGATTTTGTTAAGCCCTCAAGTTTGGTTTAGTTTAGAATCTATTTAGTTGTTGAATTTATACATTGGTTAAAATCAGATTGGTAGGTTGGAATATCTTAGCTGTTGATATTTCCGAAAACATTTTCTGTAATTGTTAAGATTGGAAGTCACTTTGAAAGGGCCTTCTACATACAATAGACAATGCTGATTTCATTTGAAAGTTTAGAATTTAGTTAGTTGCTGAATTTTTACATTGGTTGAAATAAGAATTGTTGGTTAGTGAAAGTTGCTTTACTCGTTCCGAAATGATGAGAGCTCTTCTGCATGTTGCATAAAATACCTTAGGAGCACCATGCTGATTGAGTTTTCCGACACTGTTATTCGACACATATGTTTTCTATGCATTACATGATCTAATATTTAGGGGTTTGGGTTGCATTTGTCCTCGTCTCCCACTGATATTTTCCACCTCAATTTTGGATGTTATATCTGTGGGTCCACATTAATTTCGCTAGTTTCTAGTGTGTAGAGTTGGATTTATTTATTTAACTGGTCCTCGGGATTTTTTGAATTGGATTTAATGTTTTAACTTGGTCAGGATTTGTTCTAGACTCTAATTTGTTTTATATGATTAGTGGGATGATACGTATTCTTTTTATTCATTAGATGAACTAGTATGAGACTGTTTATTTTCCATGCATTACATAATTAAATATCTAGAAATTGCGTTCCAATTGGTGGCCCAAATCTCCGATGGATTTGCTACTGGCTGGTGTGTAGATGCGATTTCTGTGGATTCCAAGCTGAGATATGGATGTGATATCTGTGGATTCGAAGTTGTGATGTGGATGTGGATGTGAATGTAGGATATTTTGGGTTGAATTTGTTTTTACATTCTAATGGATTTGTTCCGTGATTTCTGTGGATTCCAAGTGGATGTGAGGATATTTTAGGTTGAATTTGTTCCAGATTCTAATGGATTTAGATTGACATGGAATGTTCCTTTCTATATATAATTTAATCCCTAGGAGTTGGATTCCATTTCTTACAAGTTAAGATGTTGTAATTACTGTGGATTGGATTTGTGCTAGATTGAGATGGCAAGTTCTTTTCTATATATAATTTAATTCCTTTAATTCGTTGGAGTTGGATTGCATTTGTGCGAGTTGTCTGATGAATTTGTTACAAATTAGGATGTTGTAATTACTGTGGATTCACTTCATTTCTAATGGATTTGTTACAAGTTAAGATGTAATTACTGTGGATTCACCTGATTAAATTAATTTTTTAGTTTGGAAATGTGATTTCTCTAAAGTCACTTAATTTGAGGTTAATTTACTTCAGTTTAGGTTTTTTATTTGTTACGAAAATGCAGTTTTTTTTTTTTTTCAAAATATATTCTATATCAATTTTCATATCCCAACCATATCTCTTGCGACAATGACGAATACGATACATGTTTTTTTTATTTTTTTAAAACAATTCTCCATTGTGCAATTCGTCCCATAAAAACTTTTGGAAATGTAGAAAGCTTATAAAAACTTTTGGAAATGCAGAAAGCTTCTTTTTGCTCTTTTTGGAAATCAAAACACATTTTGTTTACATTTTTTAAAAAGCAAAATTCGTTGTAGGCCAGGGGCGACAGTTGACATCGCCACTTTACATTAAAATAAACATTGTCCTAAACATTTTTGAAAACATTAATAAGTTAAATAAAATTAGTGGTTAATGATGCATGTAAAAAAGTTTAATATTTATCTTAATATTTATAAGATAAATAAGAAGATAAATAAAATCAGTGCCTAATGATGCATGTCAAAAAGTGTGTTGATGTGTAATGATGATTATTTGGATATATTAAAGTGTGTTGATGTGTAATGATGGTTATTTGGATATTAAGATATTACTAATTTGATGTTATTATTTTTTTTTAATTTGAAGTAATTTTATTTTTGAAAGTATATTTAAATAAAAAAATTAATTAATGATGTAAGAAAGAAATTGGGATTTATTTAAAACGAAGAAAATTAATTAATGATGCAGTTTAAATGTTATGTTGAAAAGTTTTTAAGAGAAATATTAAATGTTATGTTGAAAAGTTTTTAAGAGAAATAGAGGTATTTTAATAAGTATATTACTTTCATATTCTAGTGCTATTCCAATGGGTTTTGTTTCAGTATATTACTTTTATATTCTAGTTATTCCAATGGGTTTTGTTTCAGTATATTACTTTCATATTCTAGTTATTCCAGTGGGTTTTGTTTCAGTATATTACTTTCATATTCTAGTTTAAGAAAAATAGAGGTATTTTAATTAGTATACTACTTTCATATTCTAATGCTATTMTATGGGTTTTATTTCAGTATATTACTTTCATATTCTAGTGCTATTCTAGTGGGTTTAGTTTCATATTATACTTGGAGGTATTTCAATTTTAAATTAGATAGGAGATTTTATATTTTAGTGCTATTCTAGTGGGTTTCATATCATATTGGGGGTATTTCAATCTAAATAAGATAGTGGGTTTCATATCATACTTGGGGGTATTTCAATTCTAAATAAGGTATTTCATTCTAAATTAGATAGGAAAAAAATATTGAATGCTAAGTTGAAAATTCTATAAAAGTTAAAGAGAGCTAGATTGCAAGTTAAGAGAAATTTATTATAAAAAATAATTATTTTTGAAAAATATTTTAATTTGGTAGATATACAACTTAGAACACAATTTCAAAACCAATATTATATTTGTAGTTTGAGAGTTTTTTGAGTTGATAGTTTACTAGGAGATTTAGAACCAGATATTATATTTATAGCTTGTGAGTTTTTTGAACCAAATATTATATTTGTAGCTTGTGAGTTTTTTGAGTTGATAGCTTACTAGCCAGAGGAGATTTAGAGAGAATTGTTTGTGCTTTTGGGGATTAAAAGAAGGATGTAAAACTTTTTATTATCAAAACAGAGAAAAATATTGAAAATCAAGGATTTGGATTAGCAGGATTGTTTATGCTTTTGATGATCAAAAGAGTTATAACTTTTTTTATTGTCAAAACAATAAAAAAAAAAGAGTAAATCAAAGATTTGGAATGATCTTGCATAATAAGGTATAATTTCCCAAGACAATTGAGTCTATATATAATAATAAGATTTAGAGAGAATTGTTTGTGCTTTTGGGGATTAAAAGAAGGATGTAAAACTTTTTATTATSAAAACAGAGAAAAATATTGAAAATCAAGGATTTGGATTAGCAGGATTGTTTATGCTTTTGATGATCAAAAGAGTTATAACTTTTTTTATTGTCAAAACAATAAAAAAAAAAGAGTAAATCAAAGATTTGGAATGATCTTGCATAATAAGGTATAATTTCCCAAGACAATTGAGTCTATATATAATAATAATAACAATTTTATTATCTTATATATAGATAGCCTTTCAAGATTAATGTATTATTTGATACATAAAAAATATTGTGTCGTGGGCATTGGTAAGTTCAAAAAGTTTATTTTATCTTTACAAGTTTTAGTAAGCAAATAGATGTAACTCAATAACATGTTAACAATATAATATAATCTGGGGAGGTGGGGACATGAAAAGAACTAATGATGAGATCAGGGTTGAAATTTGGATTCTTTCTTACCCGTCAAACAATTTTTTTTGATGTTTTAGGGATATTTATTTCCAGTAAAAAAATGTCATATCTATGTGCCCTTCAACAATGAAGTTTTTAGAAGAAATTAACCATTCAATAATGAAGTTTTGATTAAAAAATAAAACTTCATTACTTGAAGTTATATTGAAAAATTTAACCTTCAAGTTAACTTGTACTTATTCCATTTCTCATTATATTATTAATACTTCATTAATCCTCTATTTTCCATGTTTCGAGACTTTGAATCGATATACAAAGAGAAAATGAGATAATAAGAGTATATCACAAAGGAATGATTAAAAAATTACAAGTATCAAACTATGCTTGCCAAGATTTTTAAGAAAACAAAAATATTTTCCTAGAAGAAACAAAACAGAATGACAACAAAAGATCACACCTTCAACTATAAAATGAAATTCCTTTCAATGATTTGAAAATAAACTAGTCCCATAATAGAACTGAGTTCTCGATGGCTTTATTTTAATCAAACTATGAAAACCAAACAAAATAACTAAAATGTTCATGTCCATTTATTCACTAAGTAAAATGAAAATTCAATTGGAAACTTATAATGATTACTAAATGAGACTTTCAACCCTACATTTAGCTAGTTTTTAGAAATTCAAAGCAAAAAAAAATTATAATACTTAAAGCAATCTTGAAAGGATTAGAGGAGTGCTCACCATGCTGAATTTCTTTTCACAACTCTCATAATAATAGTTTCTAATAAAGTAATAGTTTGTACCATGTTGAATTTATCTTCACAACTCTCATTCTAAGTGTAATAAGACTTTCTAATAAAATAATAGTTCAAACACAAGCTATGTTCTCACATTATTTTAAACTCTAAGTTTAATTATTGTGTAATCTAAAAGTTTGATTACTAACATTAATGAATTTTTTTCTACACCAAGTGGTAAATACAATTCTAATACACATACATGTCCATATTGACAAGTACTATACATCCCATCTGTGCTCATTATTAGGATAGTATTTATAACTTATAGAAAACTAAAACCCCAAAATAGAAATAAATCAATTAGATCATGCATTTAAACATAAACAAAGACATGGTTTTGCAGAAAAAAACCTAAAGGTAAACATCAACTCAATATAATTGTTACAGGCATGAAGATAAACATCAACTCAACATAATTGTAATTGTTACAGGCATGTTTTAGGAAATTTGACAGTGACAAAAAAAAGGAGGACAAAGGTACTGTGATACAATTGCATCATTTAAACTTGTAAGCACTTTAAAAAGCCAACAATGAGAGAGAAACCTTAGGAAAACATCATTGGCCTGATTGTACGCTAAAGTATTTAATGATATTTCACCAATAGTATTTCATTATATTTCACCAACAATAGGTTTTAATAAAATAGGTCTCAAAATTTGACCAAATTTTTTCAAAATTTGAAAAAGGTATTCAAAATTACAACATAAATGCCATGAACTTGCAATAATATATCAACATCTGAGGAGAAAAATGTAGGTAAAGAACACAGAGTTTGAAATAAGAACCTAATCATAGCAGAGATGCTATGAACTTGTAGAAACAACACACGTGTAAATCCTTTACCATCCATGTAATTAACAATACTTGTAGTCCACATTCCAACAATACACAAAGAATATTAGAACATAAACATAGTTGAAATTGAAATTTTAAAGGACAACAAAAATTTCATGTATTTGTAAAATTTATACGAAGTAGAAAAAATATATAATTTGATAGTTCTCACATGTCAAAAAGTCTTCTTTCTTTTGCATTTTGCCAAATCTCATAAACACGTTGCCACTCTATCTTTGAAATGTGAGGACCTATTAATGATATACACATTAATGCATCAAGTGTGTTAATTGAGAGTCTTGTTCTCTTTATATCTTTGATCATATTTTGTTTGGAAAATCCTCTTTCACATGCAACGGTGCTTGCTGGTATGACAAGTACGGCTTGCCATAATTTTAACATATTTAGATACCTAGAATGCCAATCTTTTGTTTGAGAAAATACTTTCCATACATCTTTCATCGAGAATCTTTCTCCATTTAAATGAACCACATCAACAGATTCGTATAGCTCTCTTTTACACGTTGTAATATCAAAACATGGTATATTTTGACCTTCAATATATGCTTCATGTTGTAAATGAGAAAAAAAGTCTTTCAAGCCAATTCTTTGCATTATTTTCTCTCACATAAAGATCTAATGGATAATGGCAAGGACTAAACAACCTTGCTACATTAAAGAGATGAAGATCTGGAAATCTCGAATTGAAGCTCTCAACCAATGCTTGGACATAATTTCTTGTAAGTTGTATGCAACTCTCGAGGGAGCCATCAATGCAAGTTTCCATTGCCTGTGTCATTTAATCATCATGGATTGGAATATACAACAAATCATGCCTATGGATAGTCCCTTCTTTGTCAAGACTTCCAATGAAACCATCTTTAGGGTCTTTCAAGAATTTAGTAAGATGTACATCTTTTAAGAGTATTTAATGTATGGTCAACAATTATTCCAAGAGATGTGAAATCCACATTATTTTGTTGGAACTTTTTGTTTAAATTATTCAACTCCATCAAAACATTGGCCAACATATTCAAACAAAATTGAACTGAAAAAATCTTTGCCTTATGATACCATGAATTCTTTCCTTCTTTCTTCCACAAGCTCAAAATAGCAGGCATCAATGTAACAAGTCTTTCAACCACTTGACCCCTAGATAGCCATCTAACCTCGTGGATTTGAAGAACTTGCAGGGATTCTAATTCCATTATCTCTAGTAAAGCAATGATTTCATTATTTCTTTTTGTTGAATTTTCAACTCACGAGTATATTTTATTTTCTATTTTTTCAACATACAAAAATTCGGGTCCTCTTTGAAGCATCTGACGCTGCAAGTGCTTCATGGTGTGCACTACAATGAGTACCAAAAAGATTTGGTAGATCATTCTTTAGCAATGTGACAAATCCGTTTTCACATCCAACCATAGATGAAACACCATCAGTTGAAACTGCTACGAACTTCTCATTTTTCAATTGTCTTGTTTCCTTTAGATTAATGCCAGTATCATATATAGTTTTTCCTTTTCCATCAGGAACACTAATCATTTTCATAAATTGTGAGATTGGAGGGCCCAAACCTTTTAAGTCTAGATATGTAGAATACACGACAAGGTGTTGTTCCAAACCATTGTCTATACTTTAATCTAACATTATAGAGAAAAATGGACTTTCTAACATCTTTCTGACTTGTACCTCTTCAAGGTAATCTGATATAGAGTGAATAAATTTGGTGACAACTTTTCTATTTATGTAGGAAGAATACTCCACTCGAGAAGACATATTAGATGTTTGTAAATGCATTTGAAGATGGCATAGATCTTCATAAGTAGCAATTGCAATATCCTTCTGTGCAATAAAATATGCTAACTTCATGGTGGTTATCACTCTTTCCTTATTGCTCTCATTTATAGTCATTATGTGTTCTAGAATGGGCTTTGCCAACCTTTCAGTTTCAAATAAATTTTTTGAACTAATGTTTGATGATTAGAAGATTTTGAATGAGTTATCACAACATCATATTGAATGGTATTACATCCATTTCCAACACCCCATGGACCTTGAGCCTTATATTTCTCACAAATTCTACACTTCATACGAGTCTTGCCATCTTCAACATTGATACTATACACCCAAGGATGTTTTATCTTCTACTCTTCTCGAAATTCACGTTTTGAGGAGATCTTCCTTCTCCTCGGACCACTCGATCTACCTTCTTGTCCTTCTATTTCATGACCAAGAATTTCTAAATCATATACAAACTCTTCCTCCATATCTTCATTAGGTTCATCATTCAAATCGGGTATATGTGAAATCTCTTAAACATTGAAAGTTTTTGATATTGTAGAATATTCATAAAATTTGTCCATAGTTGATTGATCCTTATTTTTTGGAGGCATTTCTATTTAAATAATTTACGTATACAAAAAAAAATCACAATAAAAACATCATTTTTGAAACTTTAAAAAAGTCTCATATTTCAAACTAACAAAATTACAACATAGGCATATTAAAAATATTATCCATAAATCATTTTTATAAAATAAAAAAGTATAATGAAAAAGTAAAATACATTTTGCACTAATTAACTAACGAATAATAAAATATTTTATAAGACAATAATGTTAAAAACCAAAACCAATGAATGAATTCTAAGTTCAAACTCTTCTCTATTTGTAGGTTCATTATCTTTTTTTTTTAACAGAAACCAGAGAAAATTTATATTAAAAGATTGCGAATAATCGCAAGAGAAGTACAAAAAGTATTTTGTAGGACCTGTAATCACAGAATTTGCCTCCCTGCAAGCTCCTAGTAGATAGGTGGTGAGTAGAGGTGACACTTTCTAATATTTTAAAACCAACCAAAGCTTTTACAGTGAAAACCTTGCAATAAGAGCCTAACAAGAAAACTATTAAACACAACATACACTTATACATTGTTCTTGTCCGGTGCTGGAGGTTCTTCTTCTGCTAGTTGCCTCAGATTTAGGTCCAGTATTTGAGGTCGAGGTCCAAGAGAAGAGGCTTCATTGGAGATGGCTGCAAAAGATGATGGGGAAGCCGAAGGTGAAACAGGTCCAACCTCGAACTGAAGATTAGCTAGCTGTTGCCTTAGTGCCTCGCATTCGTCCCTTGTCTGCTGGTGTTCTTCCCGTTGCTGGATGGTAATCTCCATTATTGTTAGGACTTGAGTTGACAGGTCTCTGAGGTTGACTTGCATATTTTGCACCGTATTTACCAGTTCATCATGTTCTTCCATTGAGATGGTGCAATGACTTCCTGTGCTCCTTCTCATTTTTTTTGAGATTGCTTTCACTGCCTGTCTGTATGGTGCAAGAGCCAATATCTGTGCTCGGATAAGGGATAGAGATCCCACTCTTCTTTAGACTATGAAATAATCCCAATTGATGCACCATGATTCTTTTGATATGATCCATCATCTGTGCGAGATTCCGAGGACGATTTAGATTAACCGTCTTTGAATGTGCACACAAACTGATATCATACACTACTGATTCTGGTACTACTTACATTGCCTGAATTGGATGGATAGTACTCCCATGAAGTCATGCCGAGCGAATTCATCACCCTCCAGGTCTTGTTACAGCAAGTTGATGCACCGAGGGTAGCTGGAAGAGTGCCGAAGTGACTTCCCAAGCCGGGGGAAATGAAGGGTGTGGAAGGAATGGCACACGTTGAGGTGAAAGAGAGAACATCGTGGTGACGAGAGGTGAGGTGTAGAAGCGTGAGGGCCCAGATCCAAGTGTCAAGGGGCAGAGTCAGAGTAAGAGAGGTGTCGAGATGTGAGGGGTTCATGCTGGTGACCAAATTCAAGGTCCAAGTGTCAATCTGAGCAAACAGGTGAGCTGGCTGCCAGTTGGCTAGTGACTGCAGGTTGGGTGATGAGATCATGGAATGGGGCTTAGATGTGTGAGACCATTGACAACCAGGAAACCCGACTCCAGGATGATTTCCAGATTTGCTTGTGTATCAACAATTTGATTATTGTGTCTAAGTACATGAAAATAGGAAACATTACAAAAGTGTTTGGTAATTGCAGAGATTCTGTGAGATATGGAATTTAAATGGATATTCGGGGGGTGAGAGCCTTTGCGGGCATGATTTGTGATTATCTTAGAGTCGCTAATGACAGAAAGGGAGTGGATGTTCGTATCTTTGGTGAGGAGAAGGCCTTGATACAGAGCATAAGCTTCGGCTTGATTATTGGATGCAATTCCGAGGCTCTAGTGGAAGGTGAGTTTTTTATTTCCTCTTGGGAAAATGATGACCCCTCCCACTCCTGCCACCCCGGGGTTTCCTTTTGAGGCTCCGTCGAAGTAAAGAGTATGTGTCAGTTGGTTATTGTGCCAGTGTGAGAACTTAGAGTCATCATGAAGCTGCCAGGAGGATATCATCAGAGGGCGCTGGTGGCAAATGGGGGGGATGAAGGGGAAAATGGTGGAGATTCAATCAGATTCTAAGATGGAGGAGGGGGTGAAGTGGATGGGTTTGGATTTGGAAAGGAAGAGTTCAGCCAGAAGGGCTATGGATTTTTTAGCTATAAGATCTGGGGGGGAGTGGAGGTTGGAGAAGATGGCCCTATTTCGGGAGAGCCAAATTTTCCAATAGATGTACTTAGGCAAGGATTTGAATAAGTCTATGAAGAGAGGCTTATTCTTGAAGGAGCCACGATAATAGGATTTCCAATTTGAGAGCAACTCTTTTGGTTGGGACGACCATCTGATTTTTCTATGGAGGCTTTGGAAAGCTGCTTTCCACACAGAGATAACATAGGGACAATGGTGGAAAATATATTGGGAGGTTTCTTGCGCATTGCGACACATCTCACATCTGAAAGGATCGTGTATGTTCCTTTTGAGAATATTTTCACTTGTAGGTAAGTTGTCATGCACAACTATCCAACAAAAGGAATTTACCTTAGGTGGTCTGTCATTGTATTCCAGATCTTATCTTTTTTTTTTGGGGGGGGGAGATCTGTTTGGGAGAGAAGATGTGAATAGCCTTGATTGAAAAAGTAAACCCCATTACCCCAACCTCTCTTATCTTTTAATGTGTTGTGAATGGAGCGCAACCTCTCAAAAGACTTTGCAACTGCTGGGCCGCTTCTTGAAGATTGCTCGGAAGATTTTGAAGATTCCACCCTATCCAATCGCCCGATTCAACGTTCCAGGAAGATATATCCAAGATGTATTTATTGCCTTGCGAGTTTAACCAGTTAATGAGAGGTTGAAGTTAAATGTGCTGCCATAGTGGCGAATTTCCCATGATGCTGTATGTTCCAATAAGGATTTTCTTGCCATTCCCAGGTATCCAGGTGAGCTGACTTTTGATGAGGGGGATGGAGGCAAAAAGGAGTTTCCCGATTGGAGAGCCATTTCTCAGGGAGTGTTGCTGTTCTAGACATTTGAGTCTGTCCCATGTTAGGTATTTTTTCAAGAGAATTTTTTTCCACCAATCCATCCTTCCCGAAATAAGATTCCATAAGATTTTTGCTCCCATATCCAGGTTGGAGAGGGTAGGGTCTTTTATGCCTAGGCCTCCATTTGTTTTTTTGGATATTTTACAATATCCCAGTTGACAAGGTGAAATTTCTTAGTTTCAGTCTTTCCCCCTTCCCAGAGAAAGCGTCTTAGGAGGCGGGAAATCGAGGTTTTGATGCTCTGAGGTGCAAGAAGAGAGGAGAATTGAAATATGGGGAGAGCAGAGAGGACTGATTTTAAAAGCACAGTTCGACTGACCGGGTTGATCCAGAAGGAGCCCCATTGATCCATCTTGTATTTTATTTTGTTGAGGATTTGGTTCCAGGCAGAATTAGGAAGAGATTTAAGGTAGATTGGGATGCCAAGGTATTTGAAGGTTTGCCATTTTTCTTTGAGAGGGAAACATAATATGTTTGATATTAATTGGGCTGTTCTTGGGGGAGTGTTCCAGGTGTAGATATTGGATTTGGCACTATTTATGAGGGCTCTCGAGACATGGGTGAAATTATCCAGAGAATTTTTTAATCTCTTGGCTATGACAATGGAGGCACCTCCAATGAGGAGAGTGTCATCAACGAATTGGGATTCGTTTATTCTTTTTTCCCCCTTGGGCGATTTTGATACCGGGAATGTCTTTGGAGGCGCGATCCTTTTCCAGCTGCCTTCCAAGAGTTTCTGCCATAATTATGTAGAGGAGGGGGGAAAGGAGGCAACCTTGCCTCAACCCTATAGAACTTTTGAAGAAGTTTGTTGGCCACCCGTTAATCAGAGGAGCAATCCATGGCTTGGAAATGCAGGCAAAGATCTAGGCAACAAATTCTGGACTGAAGCCAAAATTTAGTAATACTGCAAACAAAAAATTATGCCTTACCCTGTCGAAAGCATTGGCCATGTCTATTTTGATCATCATTCCTTGATCTCCTCATTCCCTGTTGGAGTGTATGGCTTCTTGGACCAGGATGATGGACTAGGATGATGTTGTCGATCAATTGTCTCTTTTCTACAAATCCACTTTGATTTGGGGAAATAAGCTTATGGAGGAGAGGTTTGATACGGTTGGCAATGATTTTAGTGATGAGTTTGTAAGAGACATTGCATAAGGATATGGGCCTGAATCTAGAGAAAGAGGATGTGTTTGAGTCTTTTGGTTTAAGGGCTAGAAAGGTGGAATTTGTGTTGCCCCCCAACTTTGTAGATTTCTGGACATGTTGGATCATTCTCAGGAGATATTTTTTGATTATGTGCCAACATTTTTGGTAGAAGTGGGCGCTAAAGCCATCTGGGCCTGGAGCTTTGTCTGGGTGAAGTTGGAAAAGGGCTTCATACAATTCTTTTTCTGTGAGGGCTTCAATGTTGAATACAATACATAATTCACAAATATGTAAAGACTTCATAATTAATTATTCCAACAATTAAATACATTAACATTCCATTTGGAAATCATAAAACAAGGAATTGCGCTTTCCAACTTCTAAAACACAAAACAACTTTTATATCCATCACAAAATTTAAAAGTGAACATACATGATTTTTATTAATATGCATAGGATTTGTGGTGAGTTTTTTTTGGCATATTAATATGTTTAACATGGGCTTTGGTATGATCTTTGATTTGTTGAAATTAACTCTTCTGGTATGATCTTTGATTTGTTGAAATGAACTTCTTTGGTATGATCTTTGATTTGTTGAAATTAACTCCACAATTACCAGGGAAAATAAACTCCTTTCTTATATATCAAATCATCCAAAGATCAATATAACTTGAAAAAAAAACAAAGTCTTTGAAAAAATAATCTTATCAATAGAGTGCTCTATAGAAACCCACCTAAGATGGATTCAACCTTTTTATGCAACATAGTGTTCAAGACTTTAAAAATCATATCACCTTCTACCCTCAACCTTATCAAGTAAGCCAAACTTATAAAAACTAGATATCATATCACCTTCTACCCAAAATCTTATCAACTAAGCTCAACTTATAAGGAAATAAATCATTTTATTAAAAGAGTATTATATACCCATTGTTAGCGCCGCCATTTTTCTTTCAGTTAGAGTTGGTTTTCGGTCGGGCTATGGCCCATGTGTCCAAACATGTGAAGTTAGGTACGTAACAATGAAGGGGTCGAAGTCAGCAAGTGGTCGGTTGGCCCTTGGAAGCTGGAAGGGATGTCAAATTCGAAACATGCGTAAATGGTACGGGTATGTTGTTCCCAGAGAGTTGGGTCTTGTTAAAAAGTAGCTTCTACGTGCCCTAGGTCGAGTCAAGTAGTTAATGGAAGTCGTGTTGGAAAGTGCAGAAACTATTATTAGCTCATTATGAATACCGAGAGAATGGAAAATCACGGTGTTTGTATCATGTATTCCCTGCAGCCCTTATCGCCTGTACCTTACATGCGGGGATGTGCCATGGAAAATCTACAATTTGATTTGAAACATCCAACTGCCATGAATTCATTGTTCCTTGGCATGATTCCTCCTTCCGCCCGATTTGTTATAAATCCCAAAGCTCCTGCACCCATGTTATTCACAAAATCAGATTCAGGCTATGTCTGTAAGTTTTCTCGTAGGCCCAGGTCGATCGAATTCTCCATCTTGGGCATTCGTCGGAGCCACTGTGCGTAGGATAAACACTGGTCACGCCATGGCGACCTCTCAAAGCATAAAGAAGGGCGCACGAAGTGGAAGAATCGCCAGAATCGAACCCCAAATTGACTGGGATTCATTCTCACTCACAATAGGCATCCCCAAGGATAAAAGAGGGATTTTTCCTTTACCCACGGGAACGACGACATCACACCACGAAGAAATTGGAGCGGAAAGAACTGCGCAGGAAGGAAGGACAGTGGAAGCTCTGTCTCCCCAACAGTGGATACCTCAAAGAAGGGGAAGACCAAGGAAGAACACGGAAGTTGGGGAAACTCGAATCTCAGATGAGCCACGTGCATAACCAATCGTTGAAAAATTACTTATGTGTGCCATTTTCTTGGAGCCTTTGGAAGGTACTAGTCGAGAAAGTGGGAGCAGAACGAGGAGGATGGATGCCGCAGGTGCAAATAGTCAAGAGACATCTCAGCAGCTGAAGCAAACGAAGCTAGCCATTGCCGAACTGTACCAAGAGAACAAAGAGCTACGACAAAAACTGGCGACAAAGACCACAGAAGCATCAACAACACAAGGTCGCGAAGGGAACATGACGTGGCTAAAAAGACAACTCAGAGAGGTGCAAGATATGATTGTACAACTCCGCGAAGCTCAACGATTGGAGGAAGAAAGGTATGCTAAACACTCCAGAGAATTTGAAGCAACTGAAGAGATAGCCCCCGTAGCTCTCGCCAACGAGCAGAAGAAACAAGATTAGTTGAGTCTGTTCCTGTATTCACAAACATAAGGCAAATCTTAACAATTTTGAAGGAGACATCGCCCAAGACATTTCACCCTTTTAATAACGACCATGATTGTCTACAACCACTTTCCGCGCACACTTCCCCCAACAAATGAGCATGTGACAAAAAATCAAAACCGTTACATCAGAAAACGGGACTCTGATAGACGCTTGTCCACCCAGATGCCTGATCGACAACCGAATCCCCGTGGCGGATTACAACGATCATGATGTAGCCAGATGTATCTTTTGTCTATTTTTGGAAAACGTCATGCGAAGAGTTTTGTAACACAGAACAATCAGTTCCCTAGTTTGTAGAGATAACAGTTAGAAGAGTAGGGTAGCCCAAGCGACGCCCTCGTTTATATATTTGATCTTGTCGATGTAAGCTAGGTTGGTTGGAAAAATTGGTATAGACAGTAGCTATTGGATGTAATCCGAGTTTGACCGAAACTTAATGCAAAAGTCCTATAACTTTGATGAAAAAATTCTAATTGTAGTAGTTGGATGTATTGTTTTCCCTTTCTTGCATACATGCTTCCTGTTATCTTTATTCATATCTTTTTCTGTCTAATTTAGAATGAATTTTCGAACCTGTGGATTTGTCGCGCAACGCCCCTTGTTTGTGCCATTTAGACAAAACGTTTTCCTTCTAAAAGTTAACTCTGAATTCACCCGCAGTGGTGCTTCAAGTTACTTCCTGTAATTTCTCTCCGCCACACATTACTATTTTGCACTGAAGACTGTTGCTCGCTTAGCCTTATCCTCTCAAAGTTCAGTCACCGAGTCATTTGTTTCCGTTGTTTCCTCGAATCGACTCCATAGCCCAAAGACTTATTTTCTTGCGCCAATATAACTAGAACCCATTATGTCAAAGGTGTTAAATCTTCAAAGCCATATCCCGCATGGAGATAGAGTCTCTCGAGAGAGCCCTCTCTAGGTCCGAAAGGCTAATTTCGAGCCTCAAAGTTGGTTGAAAAAGTTACCTTTGTTGTTTGTTTATCAACCAAACATATTTATGGAGTGCTAACACCCATAATGTGAGTATAAAACATTTTAATAGGAAAAACTTATGAATAACTTATTATAATATTTATATTGTCTTCATAAGAAGTCAAAATTTTTGAAGAATTTATTTGATCAATATGTTTCTGGATGGCACTTGAAACCGTGAAACAAACATATAGCTTTGAGATTTGATTATTTGATAAATATATTGCAAAAGTTTCTACAAAATTTATTTAAAAATACATTTTAAAAATCATTGATAATTTTTTTTTTGATAAGATACCCAAGTTAAAAGTAAAATCTTAATTTAACTAAATGAGCCTCATGTGTTATGGTTGACTTATTCTGGACTCCACATGTGGTAAGGGTGTTGTGTAGCTAAAATAGGGATATTGATAACAATATTTGACTAATCTAATAATAGTCATGGTTCGAATCTCTTAAGATATCAGTAATAACATAAAATTTACTGAAAGAAGAGCAATTTGTTTATTTACATAAAACTTAAAATGAAAAACCTTAAAAAAAAATATACCAATCATTTAAAAAAAATTAACAAGCAGAAAAAAATTAACAAGCACAGAGGATTTGAAATTGCATTCTAGGCCAGAAAAAATTAACAAGCAGAAAAAAATTAACAAGCATAGAGGATTTGAAATTGCATTCTAGGCCAAAACGAGAGACAACATTCTCCTAAGATAGCATGTAATTACATACATGGTCTGACAAGGGAAATAAAAAAATAGAACATCGACAATTAAAACAAATCTTTTATTTGACCAACACCACATCCATCCTCTAGATGTGTGGTTTCTCAGTGGCTTTACATGCATTAACAACAATGATTGACTTGTGATATATTAATCATCTCATAGTATATTTTCTGTCATGTATCATTTTTTACTATAGAGTACAGTTTTAGAAAATGAATTTTAATAAATTAATAATAATAATAAATAATTAGATAGATAATAATATTAAAAAGATGGAATTAAGGGTAAATCTATTTTAAATTTGGATTCAGGATTACATTTTAAAGGAATTAATACAATTAAATGATTAAAAACTTTATAAATTTAATTCATCTATGCATTTTTGATTGACCAAAGTACAAATTACTGATAAATGGATCTTTTGTACAACGTTCAAGGCTGCTACCAATTAAATGGACCTTTCACCACCTCAGTGCAGTGCATGATCGGTTGTAAATTACCAGACATTAATGTGAAATTCGCACCCCTCAATGATTTTGAAAAACAATTTGCCACATGAGGACTTTGGATTACAACGTAGGGATGGCCTTCACAAAGTCAAGCAAATTTACACTATTTGACTAGTTTGAAGTGAGTATTATGGGAAAATAGGTTAACCGTTTCCATACAGAAAATGTGTATGCGTTCACAACATAACGATATTATTAATAATGTTAGTATTTATGATGCAACACATGGAAAATGGGTATATATGTTGTAACAATCACAAGCGAGGAATCAAAGTGTGTAGAGGAACAGGGTGATGAGGAGACTAAAGCATAAGCAATGGTCATGCTAAGAAAAATGTTTTGTGATGGATTTCCTAAAACAAAGCAAATTCTAGTTCCCAAATGGAGCAATTAGTTTCAGAGAGGAAGATTATCCAATTTTGGCGGACAATAAGCATTTTCAGACCAGAACGGAGAGCCAACAACGGAAATGCACACAACAACATACCCATTCAAAGGGACAAATAAAAAGAAACCAACATTTTGCAATTAATCAAACAGAGCATTTGGAAAGGAAATTTGAAAAGAAAAGAGCTTAGAGGGCCTTACCCGTCATCCTCCTAGTCCCTCCAGCCTTCCAATGGACACAGTGACATGTATCTGAATCCTCGTGCATCAATCCAATGACTGCTCAGCTCGATGCACTACCCAATTTTATTAACGCTGGGCTTAATGGAAACGATAGAGAACAAAGGTGGTTTTTCTATTACGAGTTATCCAGACTCCAAAGAAGCAGTGAAACCAAAACAAAGCGAACAAACGTGGTTTCCCTCAACCCTATCACCAGTTATCTAGACTCCAGATGCAAGGGTTTCAAAACAAAAATGGAGCTGTGAAGGTTTCAACTTTCGAATTGGGTAATGGTTACTTTCATGGGTCCATCCTCCAAAGATGGTGGTGGGTAAATATTTACTCCTGCATTAACCATCACTAGCTTGTAAACGATACTCTCGAGATTTGGAAATATACGTGTTACTCATTCCAACAATAAAAAGATAGCATGAATTATGAATTATTATGACATCTTATCAAATTTATACCCGTCATAAAAATGGAGAACATGTATTAATGACACCTTATTCGATTAATGTAATGTCATAAACACGTCCTTTCCACCTAGCTACCCGTTTTAGAAGACGGTAACATAAAAAAATTGACCATACCCTAGATGAGATGATGGAATAGGATAATGATTTGATTGGTAGATTTTTAAAACACTTTTTTATTTGATAGTGATTATTGGTCTATCACATCACATTCATTCATTCTTGAACTTACAAAGATTCAATGACTTTAGTCTCATATACCTTTTATATGTAATAAGATTTCAGATAAGGTTTGAAAGGAAAATTGTCCTAAATAAGATTTCAAATAAGGTTTGAAAGTGATTATTGGTTTATCACATCACATTCATTCATTCTTGAACTTACAAATAACTTACATAGATTCAATGACTTTAGTCTCATCTACCTTTTATATGTAATAAGATTTTAAATAAGGTTTGAAAGGAAAATTGTTCTAAATAAGATTTCAAATAAGGTTTGAAAGAAAAATTATCACATCACATCCATTCATTCTTGAACTTAGACTTTAGTCTCATGTACCTTTTATATGTAATAAGATTTCAAATAAGGTTTGAAAGGAAAATGATCCTAAATAAGATTTCAAATAAGGTTTAAAGAAATATTGTTCTAAATGATGTTTAATTTTGTAACTTCTCATAAGAGAGAACAGAAAATTGTAAAAACAAAAAAAAATATTGTTTTAAGTTAAAAAATATTTTTTTATTCAATTTTATATGTAATAAGATTTCAAATAAAGTTTGAAAGGAAAATGATCCTAAATAAGATTTCAAATAAGATTTAAAGGAATATTGTTCTAAATGATGTTTAATTTTGTAAGTTCTCATAAGAGAGAACATAAAATTGTAAAAACAAAAAAAAAAATATTGTTTTAAGTAAAAAAATATTTTTTTATTTAATTTGGCAACTAAAAATAATGCAAAAATAATGCAAAATGTGGTGACAAGCAAAAAAAAATAGTTGAGCAATGACATGAAGCTACTAAGTGTGGGTAGTGATATTTTTATGTATTTTATTAAATTATTTTTAATTAATAAAAATAACTACATTTTAAGTTTAAAAAGTATTATTGTTATTATTATTTTTAACATAATATTGTGATTTTTTGTGTAAAGAAAAATTGAAATAAAAAATGATAAAGAGGATAATCTTTTTAAAACTAATGCTTTGGTGATGATTTGCTTATAAAATATGTTAATTTGTACACATCTAAAATTTCATTATTCTTTGTGATGAAAAATTTAAAATTAACATTAAATAAACAATGAATAAGTTAATTAAATGAGAAAAGTAAATTTAGCAATATAAGGTGGGTTAAACACTAAATACACTCAAGAAATCAATCAACAATAGTATAATGTGAGAAATCAATCAACTATAATATAATGTGAGATATTTTGTTTTTCAATTCTAAAATAGGGAGAAGAATATTGAATACAAGGTTAGTCCAAGATGATTAAAAAAAACAAGTAAAATAAGAAAAAGTTAAGTTTGTATTTTTTTTTTTTTCAAATTAAATTCCAATTAGGAAAATGTTTTTAATTTGGTGAAATATCCAAAGTTAAACATAACTCGTTGACCAACATTTTTTTTTGGCTCGAGAGCTTCACATTAGAAGGAAAAAAGTTAACATATTAACTATAAACTAATAGAGGATCACAAAGATGATGGTTTGTTCAAGTTTCACATTAGAATGTAAAAAGTTAATAGCCTAACTAGTATAGAATCTCAAACATGATGGTTTGTGCTCTCATTGATCAAAATGAAGATCATAGGTGACCTTTTCTTATCATGCCATATAATGCTAAAAAGGTTAAGAATCATAAGGAGTGATATCCACATCATTGAAGTCAATACAAGTCCAATAGTGTGATTTATTACACACTATTGTTATAATGACATATCCATAATTCTTCGTGATTCATGGATGGTAAACGGAGTACACTGTTAGTCTTGATTATGGAGCTTAACCTTGAGGGGAAGAGAATTGGAGCTATGACCTTCCCAACTTTGGGGGAGAGATAATAAGTCTTATGTTTGGTCCATGACCACTTGAACTAACCCTTTGTGCCCTACTGAGTCCAATATATTACATTTTTCATGATACTTATTCATTTTATGACGTGCATGTTAATATTTGAGCATATGGTGAAAAGCTGATGATGAAAAAAGATGAAGAATTACTTTGGTAAAAAATGTAAATTGACTATGATATAAATCGGCTTATCATGAGTATGATATACAAGTCGATGAAAAATGAGTTTTTAAAATTTGGAGGTCACAAAAAAACATAAATTGGCTTATCAATACGATATACAAGTTGATGAAAAATAAGAGGTTTTAAAATTTGGAGGTGACAATATTTTATACAAGTTGATGAAAAATAAGAGGTTTTAAAATTTGGAGGTGACAAGATTTTCTACTAAGAATTTTTTGACATTGTCACTAGGGAGTGGTCAAAAGAGTACCACAAACATTGGGTTGAATAAGTAATGCTAGTAAGTAAAGAGTATTACACAATTTACATAGAAGGTTATCAAATGTACTATTTAGTGATAAATGAGTCATTCATAGATTCTTCAAGAGGATTATGAGACACTATATTAGGTGAAATATATTTGAATTAGTCTTCTTTTTAGTCATTCATGTTTTTAGTAATTTACCATTTATATTTCACATTATGTCGTCATTGAATTTTATACTTGATTTCATTTTTGTGGTTTTCAACAAATTTAGTAAGCACATTGGTAATTTTTCTTAGATTGATAGAAAAACCAAAAGTAGACCATCAAGGGTTGATAAAATTGTATTTAAAAATATCCTTAAGGATTGGGAAAAGGTTAAGAGAATCATCAATGAGAAGCAAACACAAGGAGTGGGCCCTCACATACCACAACAAAAATCACAAAGGTAAAAAATAATATATATTTAAATGAATTATTAATTAAAATTTGTTTGACTCATTTAACATTAATTATTTAATTTCTACATAACCAATATAAAATAATACTATACTTTTTTTTTTTAATTTGTTGGTTGCTTGAGCTTTTAAATTGTAGTTATTGATTTTAATATGCTTGTAGTAATTTATTTTGATAGGCTTTTAACTTGTCATCTTTCTTCGATGTAATCTTTTAGTACCATTGACCTACTTTTGTGGTCATTTATTAGACATTGTTAAACTTAAATGATCTTATCTTATATATGTGCACATATATACACAAAACAATAACTACACATTCTTTCGGTCAAGCTCGGAGGTCCTCAATTAGGAGGCACTTTGTAATTTCATATATTATTCTAATATTATCGAATATGGTTTCCTCTTATTGCATACAATTATATGATTATAGTTAGGATCCAAGTGAAGAAATAAAGTATGTTTGAATGATTATGAAATAATAGAATAGTTTTTCAGCTCATGGCCCTTGTGATTGGTTGTTAATTATTTGTCTTTTTAATTTTTTTTCTCCAGGTTACAAAGCTTGGGGAAAACACCCAAGTACTTTCCCTCATTTCAATGATGGTACCCAGGGTAAACCCTAAAATATTCAAGGCACTAGGCTGGTCAACAACATGGCTCGAAACCATTACGACAATATGCTTGTTATGAGCTCATCGTGTTACTTGCGGGAATTGAACCTGGGTGAGGAGAATAACAACCATTCCTCCCAACCACTCGAGCTAAACTATTTTTTTTTAACTTATATATAGTTGGAATTATTTATTCATCAGTTGAAATATATTATATTCTTCTACACTCGTGTGAATTGATGGTAACGATAGAGCTTCAAAGGTGACAACTTTTTAACCTATATGTTTTCTATTACATCATTAAAAGTTAACAATTTTTAAATTTTATTGAAGTCATGTTTTTTTTAATATGTTTTTATAGAATGAGGATGGGGAGAGTTCAAAAGACAAGGAGGGAAATAACAACAGTTCAATCAACTTCTGAGGCCAAAATTCATTTCATTTCCTTATGTGTCATATTTTTTCATGCAAAGTTGTATACAGAGTTGATATTTGCATGGGGTGGTAGTGTACCACTTATTTAGAGGGTGAAAAAGTTGTGCTATGGGCATAATAGTAAAGATTTTCAACAAAAAAAACATAAAGGCTAACCCGAGTCAATCCATAGGAGAGAATTGAGTCTCTGTTTGATCCCCATCCAGTTGAACCTCATCCTTTTCATTTGCAGTCGATTTTTTAGCAAGTCAAGAGTTTTTATCTATTGTAATTAGGCAGTCACGAGTTCTAGCCAAGGCTAGTCCATCGACAGAGGGATTTCTTGAACCCAGTTTAATGGACGCTTTTGAAACCTTAAAATTAATTACATAAGCCAAGTGACACATAAGTAGGAATTTTCCTTAGAAAATCTCGATGGTGTGCATAATATTGTTTTGGTCAGCCATGCATTTCTCCTGTGTGTGAGCTACCATTGATTTAAAATTCCAATAGAATTCCATTTTCCTGAAGAACCTTGTCTCTCAAGTGCGAGAGTAAAGAGGGTCGTTCAAACAACCCTTGAATTCCTCCAAAATTTCCTCATTCAACGTTTTCTTATGCTTGAGCTTCACCATCTCCTCCACTTGGTTGACCTCCTTTTGGGCTTCCTCAGAGAAATTCTCCAGGAATTTGTTCTAAGACTCTAAGGCTTTGATTTCTGCTCTGGTGAAAGCGTGCAGGTGAGAGGATGAAGATTCCTTTGCCACACCCTTTCCTTGTCTCATATGCTCCCACCCTTATCCATTTATGAATGAGAATATGATTGAGGTTCTTGAACCAAAGAGTTGCGCCACGACCCACCGTCTTTAAACTTCAAGTTACTTCTTTCCACCAACCTTATTCCATAGACCCTCATCTCTAGACCCTCACCCCATGCCAGTCAAAATGACTAGGTCTAGTGCACTCGACTATTCTCGATAGAGATGAGCTCCCAGCCCGAGATGATTGTGCTGTGATATTGAACCCAAACATAGAGAACACTTCCCTCATTGAAATTGTTGATTAAGGTTGGTTGTCATTGATGTCAACCCTTGAAGAAAGCCCCGCAACATAAAGGTTTGGGTAATGGACCCAATATTGTTTGATGTAAAGATGACTCATTATTGTCTTGTCATGGTTGATAAGAAGTAAATATGGATGAACTCCAAAGTGGTCCCCTTATGGTGAAAGCCCTCACGAGAAGACGCTTTGCGGAGTAAGAGAACCCATGCTTAATTGTGGAATAATGAGATGAAGGACAACGAATTTTTCAGGTAAACTATCCTATATGGATAGTTCTTTTCATTCCATTTTCGATGGTATGTGGAACGTCACATAACTCTTAACGGTTAGAGAGTTATGACCATGAGAAGTTGGAGACCCCAGGTTTGGGTAATGGACCCAAGTTTGTTTGATGGATAACAGTATCAATTATGATATATTTTCAGATAATACTATTCTATATTACATGTCATTCCATTTCTGGTGGTATGTGGAACGTCACATAAATCCTCACGGTTTGAGAGTTATGGCCTTACGAAGTTGGAGGACCCTCATATGTCATCTAGAATCCCCAAAAGGTCAAAGTAGTCAAAGTGGTTTAAGAGATTTTAAAAGGTAAATAATAAAGTGAAGTAATGAGTGTATTATAATTCAAAGTGAATACAAAATAAATTATTTCAATAATAAATTTAATGGAGAAATTAGAAGTGGGTTAACCCTAAAATAAGGAAAGTGGGGCCAAGTGACCTAGAAGATGTTTTTAAGGAAGCTACTTGGAGAGTATAAATAAGAGGCAAGGCTCTCTCATTTTAAACACACTTGAGAATATTGAATATATATAGGTGTATGAGGTAACCAAGGATATCTAAGCCTAAATTCGGAGGGAAGGTGAAGAAAAGAAGGCCGAAATGCAAGGAAGGATAAATTCTTTTGATGGTGCTTTCTAAGGTATATTATTTACAGGTCATCTCACCATTTTCGCTATAACTTTTTTTCTATAATGATTCAAACCATGAAATTTCTATTCTATTGAGAAAACATATCCAAGTATCTGTGGTAAAAAATTTAGCTTGTGGGTCATTTTATTTTTGGAGTTACACTCCGTGGAAAATAGGGTTTGTGGCTAGTCCTGAAACTAGTAAAAAACAAGTGTTTCGGGTAAAAATGTCATAAATTCTTCATAACAGATCCAAATTAAGTGAAACAAAATGTGTTGGTTAGGTTACAGTCTGTAGTATGCTTTGTAAAAGTTTCAGATCAATTCAACAAATATTCCGTGCGGGGAACACTCTACAAGGTCACTCTCTAGAATAAGCCATAATTCAACAAGGTATGCCATTTTTGCTATAACTCCTTTTATGAGAGGTTCCAAGTAGTGAAACCTGGATGAATTTCATAAAACACACTGAAGAACATTGTGTATCAGTTTCATATTTTTATACATTACAGGTACAAAGTTATGATTACTTCAAGTTAGGGTTGTTGACTAATCCAAAACTAGGCATGCGAGACTAAAGAAAAGTTTGATGAAAATGATAGTCTCTTGTTGTTGAAGTTAATGAAGGTTTACATGAATGTGATCATATACACTAGGTCTATTACAGAGCTACAAATCAGATTTGGATGATGAAATTGATGAGGGCTTTTGGTTGAGGTACATGTTGAGTATATGGTTGAGACAAGTAGTTGATGAGTTGACACATACATGAGGTGTATAGTTGATGATGTTGGTACATATTGATGAGTCATAGTTTATGAGTTGTTTAAAAATTATTGGTACATACTTGTTACATGGTTGGATGCACTTGTTTATGGTACATGTTGATTACAGGTTATTTTGGACATAAAGCTGTGAATTGCAGAGCTAACAACAGGAACAATAACAACTTTGAGAGTTATAGACAAAGGGATTATTCAAGGAGACCTATTGACACACAAAGCAGAAGTTACAATAGGTTTGAATCTTTGAGCACTGAAGTGGTATGTTACAAATGTAACAATTTTGGACACATAGCCAAGGATTGCAGAATGACAGTCCCTCCTAAAGAACCTCAACAGAATAACAACAATCACAGACAAGAACCTCGGAAAACAACATGGATAAGAAAGCAAGATCAGTATAACAATGAAGAATGCATAGTCACTCTAAAAGCTAAGCAAAAGAAACTTGGTTGGTATGTTGACAGTGGATGTTCAAAACACATGACAGGTGATAAAGACAAATTTCTTACATTACGAAAAGAAAAAAAATGGACCAGTCTCCTTCGGAAATGATAATTCATCCAAAATCATTGGAGAAGGCACAATCCGAATTGGGAACAAGAATGAAAAGGCACAAAATGTTCTACTGGTAGAAGATATGAAACATAATCTTCTAAGTGTGATTCAGATGTGTGACCAAGGTCATAAACTTACTTTCAATTCAAAAAAGTGTGAGATAAGAAAAGAAGGTTCAGGGAAATTGATCGGTACAGCTGCAAGAACTTCAAACAACATATATGTGTTAAGTTAAATTGGAAATGAAAAGTGTTGTCTAGGAAAGGAAGATGAAAGTTGGCTATGGCATAGAAGAATGGGTCACATGCATTTTGATAACCTTGTCAAATTCATCAAAAGAGAACCAATCAGAGAAATTCCCCAGATCATGAAACCAACCAACACTTTATGCAAGCATTGTCAACAAGGAAAACAAACAAAGACTAGGTTCAAATAAAAGGAATATTCAACAACAAGACCACTGGAAATTGTGCACACTGATCTAGTTGGACCAACTACAACAAAGGGCTTAAAAGGTGAAAAATACTTTATGTTATTAGTTTATGATTATACAAGAATGACTGCAGTTTGCTTTCTCAAGAACAAGTCAGAAGCTTTTGAAAACTTCAAGATCTACAAGGAAATGGTTGAAAATGAGATGGATTCAAGAATCAAATGTTTCAGATCCGATAATGGAGGAGAGTTCACTTCAAAGGAATTTATGGACTATTGTAGCAGTCATGGAATAAAAAAACAATTCTCCATTGCTAGGACACCTCAATAGAATGGAGTTGTTGAAAGAAAGAATATGACAATACAAGAAATGACTCGAACAATGCTAATGGATTCCAAATTGACAGATATATTTTGGACACATGCAACGCATACAATAGTTCACATTCAAAACAAAGTAATGCTTAGAAACAACACTGATAAAACTCCCTACGAGCTATGGAAAGGAAGACCAGCAAATGTGAAGCATTTCAGAGTTTTTGGAAGCAAATGCTACATCAAAAGAGAAGATGGTAGAATGAGAAAGTTTGACTCTCGTGTCGACAAAGGAATACTTGTTGGTTACTCAATTACAAGGAAAGCATACGAGTATTACAATCTAATATTGAACAAAGTTGTGGAAAACATCAATGTAACAATTGATGAAACATGCAGACTAGAATCAAAGGAAGAATAAAACAAATCAATGGAACAACTTTTCGAAGAAGAAGATGAAAAAGAAATAGAAGAGGAAGATGAAAATGAAGAGAATCCAACAGAATCATAAGAGAAAGTTCAGAAAGTATCTCCAAAGACACCTAGCAAACGAGTACAGAAGAATCATCCTTCAGATCAGATTATTGGAAACAAAGATACAGGAGTTGAGACTAGAAGAAAAATCTGTTCACCAGAACAAACACACCTAGCACTCTTATCTACAATTGAACCAAACTGTTTTGAAGAAGCCAACAAGGATGAATTTTGGAATAAGGCCATGGATGAAGAATTGGATCAAATAGAGAAAAATGACACTTGGGAATTGGTTCCAAGACCAAATAATAAGAATGTGATCGACACAAAATGGGTTTTCAGGAATAAATTGAATGAAGATGGACAGGTTACAAGGAACAAAGATGGATTGGTATGTAAAGGATATGCATAGATCGAAGGAATCGACTTTGAAGAGACATTTGCCTCAGTTGTCAGAATGGAAGCAATCCGTTTACTTTTAGCTTATGCATGCTCCAAAAATGTTAAAGTATATCAGATGGACGTAAAATCATCTTTTCTGAATGGGGAACTTGAAGAAGAAGTCTACATTGAACAACCAGAACGATTTCAGTTGTCAGAGAACACAGACTATGTATGTAAATTAAATAAGGCCTTGTATGGTCTAAAACAGGATCCTAGAGCATGGTACTCCAGATTGGATAAGTATCTGTAGCAGGTAGGGTTCAGAAAAGGAAGTGCAGACAACAAACTCTACATCAAGGTAAGTCAAGGTAATATTTTATTAATTCAAGTTTATGTTGATGATATTATTTTTGGTAGTGATGATGACACATTAAGCCATAAATTTGCAAAAGACATGCATAATGAATTTCAAATGTCGTTACTTGGAGAACTATCCTTCTTTTTGAGACTTTAGATACGTCAAAGCAACCAAGGAATTTTTATTTCTCAAACCAACTATATTAGAGAAATGCTAAAGAGGTTAAGAATGGAAGATTGTAAACCAGTTATCACTCCCATGCAAACCAGTTGTAAGTTGAGCAAAGATGATGATTCAAAGTCTACATATCAGAGGCAATATAGGTCAATGATTGGCAGCCTACTATATGTGATAACATCCAGACCAGATGTAATGCAAGCAGTTGGACAGGTGGCACGATTTCAAGAAACACCAAAGGAATCACATGTATTAGCAGTAAAGAGGATTTTCAGATATCTCAAAGGAACAAAAGAGTTTGGATTATGGTATCCAAAAGGAAAATATCTATCACTTATTGCCTAGACAGATACAGATTGGGCAGGTTGTATTGATGACCGACGAAGCACCAGTGGAGCAACATTCTACTTAGGTGAGTGTTTGGTATCATGTCTAAGCAAGAAACAATCATCAATATCTCTATCTATAGCCGAGGCAGAGTATATTGCAGCAACAACATGTTGTACACAGGTTCTATGGATGAAACAAACTTTGACAGATATACAGGTTGAGTATCATGAGCCCATTCAAATATATTGTGATAATACAAGTGCCATCAATATCTCAAAAAACCCGATGATGCACTCCAAGACGAAGCACATTCCAATCAAGTATCACTTTTTGCGGGAACATGTTGCAGAAAAGAACATCAGAGTTGAGTATGTGGGCACAAAATAACAAGTGGCAGACATATTTACAAAACCACTTCCACGGGAAGCCTTTGAATATCTTCGCCAAAGACTTGGAGTTATTTCTACGAAAAAATTAATTATTTTTGAATGCTTATCTTATATGTCTTAGATGTACACGAGGAAGCACCATAAGAGTACAGTTCAGTCAGGGAGAGAAACCCCATATGGAAAGATACATTTTCCATTGATGACAAAGGGGGAGAGATTTATCAAATGTAGAGGACAGAGGCATGGTTCCAGGGGTGCATATTTATTAGATGCAGAGGATAGAGAAAAAATTATCAGATACAGAGGACAAAGGCATGGTTCTAGGGGGAGCATGAGTGATATGATTTCAGTATTTCATCAGAGTGTTTCCATCAATACCAAAGGGGGAGATTGTTGATTAAGGTTGGTTGTCATTGATTTCAACCCTTGAAGAAAGCCCCGCAACACAAAGGTTTGGGTAATGGACCCTATATTGTTTGATGTAAAGATGACTCATTATTGTCTTGTCATGGTTGATAAGAAGTAAAGATGGATGAACTCCAAAGTGGTCCCCTTATGGTGAAAGCCCTCATGGGAAGACATTTTGCGGAGTAAGAGAACCCATGCTTAATTGTGGAATAATGAGACGAAGGACAATGAATTTGTTAGGTAAAATATTCTAGATGGATAGTGCTTGTCATTCCATTTCTGGTGGTATGTGGAACATCACATAACTCCTCATTGTTAGAGAGTTATGGCCATGAGAAGTTGGAGACCCCAGGTTGGGGTAATGGACCCAAGTTTGTTTGATGGATAACAGTATGAGTTATGATATATTTTCAGATAATACTGTTCTATATGGATAGTACATGTCATTCCATTTCTGGTGGTATGTGGAACGTCACATAACTCCTCACGGTTTGAGAGTTATGGCCTTACGAAGTTGGAGGACCCTCATATGTCATCTAGAAGCCCCAAAAGGTCAAAGTAGTCAAAGTGGTTTAAGATATTTTAAAAGGTAAATAATAAAGTGAAGTAATGTGTTGGCCCTTGACCAAGTTTTGAGGAATACTTGATCATATTTGACCTTTTTCGGTACTTCGACATCTAGTCGGAGAAGGGGCACATGGCAAAGAGGAGATCATGGGATCTTCGCCTCTTTTTAAGGATTTTTGGGATTTTTGGGAATATTGTAATGGGAAAGGGATATCGGCCCTTATTTAGGCCTTTTGTATGTATAAATATAAGGGTAGGAGATGCATATTAAAAAGGGGGGTGTGTGATGTAAAGTGAATGGTTTAGTGCATAAAGTAGATCTATGTGATCAGACGTCTGTGTGACTATAAGAGCTATGTGCCTACTGTAAGTGTTGTAAGTGATGAGTGCACGGGTCAAGGGAGGACTTAGTGCTTTGGATCTACCCAGGGAAACAGGATCTAGCGAGCTGCGCATATCTCTTGTCCTAGGCGGGGTAGGATCTTGAAGGTTTTGTGCTGTAACTTGGTTTACAGAAGATAATAAAAGAAAAAGACTTTGTGGACATAGCCCTAGAGTGGAGGTGAACCATGGTAACTCTGTGTAGTGTGCTGATGTGTTTGTCTCGCTCTTGCTAAGTTCTCTGATATGTTTAGATAGATCTATCGATGCTTTGTGCTTATGAGATATGAATGCATGCTAGATATGATACATAAGATGCTAAGTGCTCAATCTATTAAGTATAACCTATTTATCATTGCTAAGTGCTAGATCTGAGTAATTACTGTGGTGCTTTATGCTTTCTGCGAAGTGTATTAATGAAAGTATGTTAAGGAATAACTGATGCTAAGTGCGCTGTAAGCAAGATAATCACATATCTGTGTCCCAGCTAAGGTTGCAGACACCTGAGTCCTGCAACCACTCCTACCTCTACCTCGGGTGAGACTTCATCTTCTTTGCAGGTGTTTCCAAAAGGGCCAGTAGTTAGGGTTTTGTTGGTGTGATCTTGAGCGTTGAACCCTGGGTCTTCCCCTGTGCCAACAAATGGTTCCATTGCCGGGACCTGAAACTGTGATTTCCGAGAACTAAAGAAGAAGAAGCTTTGTGCAAAATAAGCTTTGTGCATAGATCTGTTGCCCTAGTGCGCAGTGTTCTGTTTGACTTGTGAAGCTTTGTGCCAAGAAAGAGAGGTCGGATCTGAAGAAAGAGAGGTCAGATCTGAAGAATAGAGGTTAGATCTAAAGAAAGAGAGGTCAGATATGAAGAAAAGAGGTCAGATCTGAAGGGAAAAGGTCAGATCTACAGGAAAAGAAGTCAGATCTGCGAAGAAAAAGGTCATATTTGCAGAAAAGAGGTAATATCTGTAAGATCTGTGCCTTGATAACGGTAAGAATAGTTAAAAGTTTTTAGATTTGGAAGCTTTGTGCTCTGTAGAAGTAAGATAAGTGAAATTTTTTGTTTCTAAATCATGGATCTAGGTATGTTTGATAGATTCTATCCTATAGATAAAAGAAAATTTGATATGAATAGATATGATAAGTATAATGATAGACATGTTATACCTATGCATCGAAAGAATGTATGGACTAACAAGTGGATGCAGGATCCTAGAAAGAGTTTTTTGTAGGCTAGTCACCATGATCCTAGTGCACAGTATAGAAGGATTTGGGTAACATCTAAATGAAAAAGAGGATTAACCCTTTGTTATAGTTGCAGAAGACTGGGACATCTTGCTAAGGAATGCCCTAGGAGAAGACCTAGTTGCCTCTATTGTAAGGCTATGGAACATGAAGTATTAGATTGCCCTCGAATGATTGCTAGGCTTGAGAAGTTGAATATGGAGCAAGCAAACCTTGAAGGAGATCAAGAGACCAAGATTATAGAAGAAAGCCATAAAGAATCAGAAAAGATATTGCTACAAATGAAAGATACCTTGAATGACCACCGACATGTTAGGTTATCATAGATCTTCAAAGAAAAGGATCAAATTGAAGCAAGAATAGGGGTGTAATGTTCTTGACTTGGCTAGTCTAAGAAACACTGCTAATGTGTGTATAGGATCAAAGGTTTAAAACATATAAATGATCATACAAATAATAAATGCGACAAAGGAATGCAAGTTTGTATTATGATATCTCTGTGGATTACAAAAATGGCCGAATGCGGATGAATAACTGATAATACTCGACTAGATCAACATACAAAGGATCTTAGCAGGAATATAAATAAGCAACTGCGACTGAATAAAATAACAACACTCGGCTAGACCAAAAGACAAAAGGATCTTAGCCGGAATACAAATAAGCAACTAAAAGATAATACCCGGAATATGGGAGCACTAAAGAATGATGGAAGACCCAGATGATCTTCCCGGTGACTAGGGTATGTCTTTCAACACCAAAATCAGCCAACTGGTGTCTTCCTCCTGGAATACATTGAACTATCTCTCCTGAGATGCGCCTCTTCTCCTCAATGAAAAGTCATAATCTGCATAATAATGAATTAGGTCGCTGACCCTTCCTTTATAGTTTTCCAAAACCCTAAATCATGCTGAAACCCTAAATCACTGCTGAAACCCTAATTCACTATTGACTTCTATTTTTGGCTCATAATGACTTAAAAGCATTGTTAACTCTTGTTAGCTCAATGTCACTTTTTGAATATAACACCTATGACTGGGGTGACCTCTAGTAAAGCGCTGTTAACTCTTGTTAGCTCAATGTCACTTTCCAAATATAACACTTGTGACTGGGGTGACCTCTAGTAAAGTGCTGTTAACTCTTGTTAGCTCAATGTCACTTTCCGAATATAACACCTGTGACTGGAGTAACCTCTAGTAACCCTGTTTACCCCTCTTTGGCCCTGGCTATAGTCTAACGGGGTGGTTTAGACCATTAAGCCTCCTCTTCTAGAGCTCCTATTTGTAAAGGGACATTACAGTCCTCCCTTCCCGAAATTGCTTCTCCTCAAGCAATACCAGTCCAGGGTGTTGCAACACCTGCTCGCTCTCCCAAGTAGCGTCCTCTAATGGAAGCCCTCTCCATCTGATCAAACACTCTCTGATGACCCTGCTCCTTAGTTTCCACTCTTGAAATTCCAAAACCTCCTTCAGAACTAACTCCAATTGTCCCTCCTCATCCAACGGGGGGAGATCCTCTGATGTGTTAATGAATTGTCCCACTGCCTTTTTGAGGCAAGACACGTGGAACACATTATGAATCTTGCTCTCCTTTGGAAGCTCTATCTCATAAGCAACATCGCCTACTCAGCGCATGATCCTGTAGGGACCATAAAATCTAGGCTTGATCTTTTCGGCTCCACTCTTCTTCAGAGATGTCCGTCTATAGGGTTGGAGTCTCAAGAAAACCAAATCTCCAACCTCAAAGATGCGCTCTATCCTGTGCCTGTCCGCGCTTATCTTCTGTCGGTTTTGCGCCGTCTGCAAGTTCTCTTTCAAAAATTTGAGAATCACCTGACTCTCTATGATCCAATCCTTGGCCTTGGGAGCTCTACTCTCCCCGAAGACCAAGTCTACCAAAGTGGGAGCATCATATCCTTATAATGCTCGAAAGGGTGTCATACCAATGGACATGTGGAAGGTGGTGTTGTAGAAATGTTCCCCTAAATGTAACCACTTTACCCACGTTCTCTATTTTCCTCCTACATAGTTCCTCAAATACTCTTCAACCCACTTGTTGACAATCTCGGTCCGCCCATCTGTCTGAGGGTGATAGCTGGTGCTAGGTGTCAACTCTTCCCCCACCAACCGAAATAACTCTCTCCAAAATGTCCCTATGAACCGACTGTCCCTGTCACTGACGATGTTCTTTGACAACCCATGAAGTTTGAATACCTCCCTAAAGAAAAGATCGACTACCTGAACTGCGCTGTACTTTATCGGTATGGCGTAGAAGTGAGAAAACTTGGTCAATCTGTCGACCACTACATAGATGCAATCCTTACCCTAGACCTTGGGTAGACCGGTGATGAAGTCCGTAGATATACTCTCCCATTTCTGCTCTGGAATGGGGAGTGGCTAAAGTAGCCCTGCTGGAAGAGAATGCTCTGACTTGTTCTGCTGGCAAGTCACACACTCACTGACGTGTCTCATAATGTCTTGTTTGAGGCCCTTCCATGAGAACCTCTCTCGGATTTGTCTGTAGGTTTTGAAAAACCCCTGATGGCCTACTAGAGGTGAATCATGAACTGCGGTGAGGATTTTCTTCTTAAGCCCTGAATCTGGCACCAAGTAGACTCTATCCTTGTAAAATATGACATCGTCAATGACCCTATATCGGTCATCCTGTATCTACCCATCCATCACGTCACAAGCAAACTTGTTCTTGGAATATTCCACTAACAAGTGGGATTTCCAATCTACTGAAATCTCCATCAAAGAACATGCCACAGGTCTCCTCGATAGTGCATCGGCCACAATGTTCTTCTTCCCCTTGACATACTCTATGTCAAAGTCGAATGCCTGTACCTTCATCACCCATTTCTGTTGGTGTTCACTGAGGTCCTTCTGCTCAAGGAAATACTTCAAACT
>JASDQU010103636.1:54972-74329 GCA_032191745.1 Picea mariana
TGAGTCTGAGTCCATAGTACTCGACTAAGGTCATGTCCTGATGGAAGTCATGACCCAATGCTGCGTACTCCCTCCTATACTCTGCAATGTCGTCGGCATGAGTGGGTGGCCTCTGTGCTATTGGTGGCAGTGCTGTTACCGGGGGTGCCCTCTGGAAACTGGGAAACAAGGGTCTGGGAATCCTACTCGCAGAGGTGTATGTGCGAGAGGGTGACTGGGGTCTACTACCTACTCCCGAGTTCGCTTGTGCTGCATGCGAGACTTGTGTATCTAGGGTGCCCACTCTAGCTAATCTATCAACCACTTGTGCCAAGGACTGAGACATGGTTTGTTGACTAGCTAACATACCATTGATAACCTGCATGAAAGCTGCCTCTGGATCTACGAGGGCCTTTCCGCTGCCCTCTGGTCGCTCATATTTGTCTCCTAGCATCCTCTCTGCCTCGCGCTCAGCCTCACGCTCTTCCCTTCTCTCTGCTTTTCTGTGTGCCTCTTCCTCTTCCTCTGAGCTAGGAGGGAAAGGGGAAAAATCAGGTCTATGCCTTCTTTCCTGATGCCTGTTGTAAGTGACATATTCGTCACCTACATGTTCACGGCCCTCTGGGTCTTCTGCTGCACTCATTGTCTTTAGTCATAGGCTGGCAGGACTAAAGCTCTGATACCACTGTAATGTTCCTAACTTGGCTAGTCTAAGAAACACTGCTAATGTGTGTGTAGGATCAAAGGTTTACAACATATAAATGATCATACAAATAATAAATGATCATACACATAATAAATGCGACAAAGGATTGCAAGTTTGTATTATGATATCTCTGTGGATTACAAAAATGGCCGAATGCGACTGAATAACTGACAATACTCGACTAGATCAACATACAAAGAATCTTAGCCGGAATATAAATAAGCAACTGCCACTGAATAAAATAACAACACTCGGCTAGATCAAAAGACAAAAGGATCTTAGCCGGAATACAATAAACAACTAAAAGATAATACCCAGAATATGGGAGCACTGAAGAATGATGGAAGACCTGGATGATCTTCCCGCTGACTAGGGTGTGTCTTTCAACACCGAAATCAACCAACTGGTGTCTTCCTCCTGGAATACAATGAACTATCTCTCCTAAGATGCGCCTCTTCTCCTCAATGACAAGTCATAATCTGCATAATAATGACTTAGGTCACTGACTGTTACCCATGATTTTGGTCGTCATGATGATGTATTGATTATGGTGTAATCAGGCTCTTCATTAGAACTTTCTCCAGAGAAAAGTTACCTTCATCTCTTTTCAGAAATCACATTTTTGAGGAAGGTTCGCAGGCTAACAATACATTTGCCTGCGAGAATGCATGATTCTTGCAGGCTGCCTTAAGCCAGGGTGCGAGAAGTTCGCACTATGTCTAACTACTATGGTGCGAACACTTTCTAAAGAAGGGAAAAGGATGAATTCTCGAAGCTTCTAGAAGGATGAGATGGCATTCGAATGGTTATCTAAGTACTGGCTTTCCTGATATTTTGGGATCATTCCTATCCAAGTAACTAATTCATTCTCTCTTATATATTGAGGGGATTCTCATGGAAAAGGTTAGAAGCAAACAAGGTTAAGAAGACATTGGAGAATTAGTGAAATATTGTGTGAAGGACTGATGCTACAGTAGAACTCCAGCAAGGTTATCAAAAGTGGTTGATCTTCTTCATGCAAGTGAGCAAGTGTGTGTGTCACAGCCAAGGGCCATTGAAAGGAGGTTTGCAACATCAAGGCTCAGGTTGTAATCCTTGCTTTCCATCAATATAATACAGTAATATGTCCCTTTCCCATAAAGATAATGTCATTTTATTGTATAACTCCTTGATCATATGCATAGATTAACTGTTGAATATATTGAGTTGTTTTTACTTCAATTGGTTTGAGTTGTCTTGGTCTTCATGGCACAAGAGCATTGGAGCGAAGCTGGAACAACAAAGACCAAATGAAGCGATCATAAGGTATGTTCATGATTCTTGCCTCCTAGTTCATTCAATAGTTGAAATCTAGGGAAAGAGTATTATTCTGTCTTGTTTTGTTCTAGATCCAGGTGGATCTAGGGAGATCGGTTTGTGTCCGCACTTACGGATTTATCCAATAACAAAATTGGCGACTCCACTGGGGACAAATTGTTTCCTAGTTAGTCTAGTTTCCCTTGCTTTGATTGCTTGTTTTTTGGTCTCTGAGTTTGTGGGAGATCCATAAGAGTCTCTAATTTTGAAAGTTCACTCAAAATTTTTGTCCTTTTTCCAAATTTTGTGTTTACATACATTCTCGCACTGTACCCTTTAGTGGCCTGTGAGAATCATCTGAGTTCGCACCCTACTGTGTAATCCAGTGCAAGGTGTTCGCACCCTATATTGATCTGTTTACAGTCTGCTTGACATTCTTTGAGTTGCTTATAGCCATCTTTGCTTTGTTTGGTTTTGAAGGATTAGTCTCTTTCAATTACAAAGCATGTGTTTTCTTTAGAATTGTTTAGGGAAAGATCAGATTTCTTCTGAATAGTTCGCTTTAAAAGAGAATTTTTAGTTTGGGTTTCTTTGTTTTAAGAAAGTTCATTATTGATTTTAGTGAAATTTTTGAAACAAAAAGATTTAATTTCTTGCTTTATATTAGATTGGGGGCATCCTTGCATTTGAAGTAGCGGAATTGCATTGGTGTACAGTGCCTTTTTCTCATTTCTTGAGAATATTGATATTGATGAGTTTAATAGACTTTGGGACATGTGCATATGGGAATGATAAATGTTTTCTCCTTCTCATAGCATAGCTTTCATCGAAATGAAACGATTGCATCTTCATATATTTGCATAATTTTCGAGTCGGTCAAAACACCATATTGTCCACGCCATCTTCCTTTTGAGTAACAACATCCATAAAATAAAGCGCTTATAAAAATTGATTAGACATTTTTATCATTTCTGGTAGCAAACCTACATTAGATTAGTTGTAGGGCTTTGGAATAGGTGTGAAAGATAACTTTCCAAAGCTGCAAACAAACATAGTATCTTGTGATAGGGAGAGCTAAATCCACTTACTACATTTTGTCCTGGGAAGCCCTTCTCACACAAGGGTCAAGCACGAGGTCACATTGATATTGGCAGAGTTACTCACCCTGCTTTGTTGATATCAGTGTAGAGATTGCACGTGTTACGGGGATCACTCGGAGGTATACCCACAATGATGAGTGGAAGCCTTTTGAGTTGATTTTGGGCTAGATACCCTGCCCTTGCATGCGGATCGGACTGTCGACTGTCCCCCCAGGCTTTATTGTTGTTGGTGGTAACCTTAGTGGCCTATCTTTCTAGGTTCTTTACACAAGGTGACTGTGGAGGGGCAAGTCTTCATGGTACGTGGAATCGACGTTGGCCAAACTCACTCGGGCTCCTTGGAGGGTATACCCACCAGGGTGTAAGTCCGTTAAACAGGTCGTCAACGTAAATTTTCCACCCGCTCTATCTCAGCCCCTTCTTACTTTGTTCCCGCGACGTTGGATTTCATCACCAACTAGTGCGTTCATTGTGAGAAGGTTTTGTTTGTTTGCTTGCTTCCTAGATTTTTAGCATGTGCTGTTTGTTTTCCCTAGTGGACTCTAGATTGGATTTTTTTTTTTCATGGTGTTAGTTCCCGAAATGACCAATGAAGTAAAACCTTTGCTCCAGGGGAACCTTTTGTTTTTCCTTCTTACAGAAACATTGGTCCTCCTCACATCGCTACTTTGAGCCTTCCAGGTCTCACAATTGGATTGCTGGTGTGGTTGTTTTCCACTCAGGTAATCCTGAATGCAGTAAGTGCTTCGATCGTAAGAACTTCCCCCCAAGAACATCATCCTCATGTTGATCCTTCACTTTCTTTACCAGTAAGGCCTTCTTCACCTTATTCGCTTGCAATGTTGCCTTCCGTTTCATCTTCTTCGTCGGGTGAAAGTTCTGAAGCTAGTAACTCGGTGAATAAGAAGAAGAAGAAAAGAAAGAATAAGAAGAAGAAAAATAAACAAGGGTCAAAACCTCCAACCTCTGTCAAACATGTTGGAAAACAACCAGTTACTATTACTCGTGCTGGGAGTGTTGATGATGTCAAGATCACCTAAACAACCCGTAAGCCCAAGTACCCTTGCAGGCTTTGTAAGGGTAGCCATCTTCTTAAGGATTTCCCTGGTCTACCCAAGGTTATAGAAGTATGGTCTACACATCCTTTCCAACCCATGTCGTCAGCCTCTGAACAACATGCTGATGACTTCCCGTCGACTAGTCATGATATAGTTGGGAAGAAGAAAAGTAGAACCAAGTTACCGTGTATGTTATGCAAAGGGAGTCATCTCACTCACCTTTTTCCTCATATGGAAGAAGTCGCGAAATTACTGGAAGACATAACTATTTCACAGCCTCAACTTCCAGCCGCTTATCGCAAGCTTTCTCTCAACCCACCTGTAGTTGATGGAAAGATCATTTTGGTCCCTTCACCGGTCAATCCGGTTGATCATGTCGTCAATCTAGTCACGTCCTTAGTTGAACCAGTTGGCAAAGTGGTTGATCCGATACCATCCTCGGTCAATCCCACTCTCCCCTCAGAGAGTGAATCTAAAGTGGTCGATCCGATCCCATCCTCGGTCGATCCCACTCTCCCGTTAGAGAGTGTCACCCAAGTGGTCAATCTGTTTACACCTGTCGACCCCATTCTCCCCTTGGAGAATGAAACCCAAGTGGTTGATCTGATCTCATCATCGGTCGATCCTACTCTCCCGCTCGAGAGTAAACTCGATACTTCCCACATTTTTCTCATTGATACAGAATCTCCCGTGCTGAGGGGTATTCCTCCTTCTCCCGTAGGACCCCCTCCAAGTAATGAGGACATCCATTTTGATTGGGGTGTGCTAACTGGACCTCGTCTTCCCTCTTACATTCCTTTCCAGATTACAATATAGGTTTGTGGTCGGGACGTTCCCCAAACGTTGATAGATGAAGGTTCGTCTGTTAGTATTTTGTCCTCTATTGCTTGGAAAGAGTTGGGTTGTCCTCCACTTGCACCAGTTACGCAGAATCTGTTAGATTTTAACAGAAGAACCAGTCAACCTTTAGGGACCCTTCCTCAGTTTCCTATAACTTTGGGAGGGAAAACTATCTTTATTGACGTCATGGTAGTCCAAGACTCCTTGGATTTTTCTTTATTCCTTGGGCGGGATTATGTCTATGCCATGAAAGCTATTCTGTCTACTCTTTTTCGTGTGATATCTTTCCCTCACAATGGACGAGTTGTGACTGTTGATCAACTTTCATTCATTGACCCCACCTGGATTGCCTCCCTGAATGGTTCTTGTATGCAGATAGTATCACCCCCGCCACAGGTAAATTATGTGGCGTTGTCACCCATGGCTTCAACTTTTGATGACTTAGATCCAGTAGTTGACATGGTGATCTCTTCGATAGCGTTGTTAGAGCTTGATCTCTTTACTCTTTTCGCGACCCTCGACATGGTGTCCTTCCAGAGTGTGTTTCTTCCTTCCAGTGAAGACCTCTTGGAAGCTATGACCGAGTTTTGTCCCTTGACATGGTGTCATTCTAGAGCATTGTCCTCTTGGAATCCATGATCAAGAACAGAGGTTTCGAGGATAGTTTTTGTGTCTCTGCGACAACCTCGTTAAAAAATGAAACAGAGGTTTCGAGGATAGTTTTGGCGTCTTTGACGCAACCTCGTTAAAAAATGAAACATAGGTCTTTGAGCATGGTTTTTTGATTTCAAACTCATTAAAAAATGAAACCACTCGAGGATAGTTTTTGCGTCTCTGTAGCAACCTCGTTAAAAAATAAAACAAAGGTTACGAGCATATTTCTTGTTTCTATGTCAAGCTCGTTAAAAAATGACATAGTTTTCCCCCTCTCTATTTGAGTCAAGTCCTTTGTCTAGTATTTGAAGCTTCATTTCCCTTGCCTTTGTCGTTGGATGAAACAAAGATTGGGGGGAAATAAAAACAGGTCCAAGACTTCATGCTGAAGTTGAGGATGCTAGCTTCTTAAGCTGGGGGCTAACTGGGGGCTAAATACCAACCATCCCTGTGTTATGTGTTGGGAAGTCACAAGCATAGTTTTCTATGGTTCAAGCTTGTGTAAAAATGAAACTAGCTACCTCAAGCATAATTTCCTCTGGTTCAAGGTTGTGTAAAAATGAAACCAGGTCCAAGCATAGTTTTGTTTAGTTTTTAAGCTTGTGTAAAAATTAAAATCTGTCCCAAGCATAGTTTTGTTTTGTTTTAAAGCTTGCGTAAAAATAAAAACAATCCCGAGCTTAGTCTTTGTTCTTTCTCATGCTCGTAAATACATCAGAATAAGTTACTGAGCTTAGTCTTTGTTCTTTCTCATGATCGTAAATCAATGAGAATGTAACCGAGTATACTTTTATCACTTTTTCGAACTCGTAAAGGTTATATGAAAAAGGAACCCCCTGGAGTTCCCTTTAAGCTCTTTTCAGACTCTCTAAACATGAAAAGATTTCCGAGCGACCTTGTTCTTTTCACGCTCGTTAAAGTATTTGAAGAAAACGTCTGCTGTGCGATAGTTTATCTCTTTTTCGGTCTCATCAAACTACTTTATGAAAAAGGAACTGAGAGAGTTCTCTTTTAAGTGTTTTTCCAAACTCTATAATCATGAAAAACCTTCGAGTTTTCTATCTCTGGACTCGTTAAACAAACATTGACAGACCCGTAATGGGACCTAACCACTCCTTCTTAGGGTTCGTTAAATATACTCCGAGGGACTCATCCGAAGGATGAGCTTATATCAACAAGCATATGTGATCCTCTTCAAGCTTGCATAAAAATAAAGAGGTACTTGCCAGAAATGGTGGGGGAAAATTTGGGAAAAGGATATGTTTCATCTTCGTATTGATTGGCAGTAAGTGTTGCTCTTGAACATGACACCCCCTATTCATCATCTGAAGCTGGTTTGGGAAATCCATTTGTCTCTTTCGATTGATTACAAGGTCATTTCATGTGTCGTCTTTGAGTCAATGCTGCCAAATCATTGGTCGTGTCGTTTATATGTTCAGGAGAAGTCCATCTGAAAGCTATATTGAGTCGGCCATCTGCAGTTATCCATTCTCTCTGTGTCGGCCTTCCCTATGTTCAGTCCAATTTGAAAAATGCTCTGTTTCACTTTCAAACTCTATTACTCATTTCGTGTCATTGATGGGGGATACATCAAGGCCCTCCTATGATGAGTCTTGTTTTGTCGACTTCAACTCATTATCCAGAATCAAGACTTAGAAATTATTTAGTACCTTGGAGCTTGCATGCCTCAATGGCAAGTTTCCTCGCTTTCGACAGTGCGTTTACATTATTGACCCCTGATCGAAAGATTCCATCGGATGTTCGACATCAACTCATTTATTCACACTCGATGGATTGTACTATGGTACCTTGGGAGTCATTGACATCAATGGTGATTTCCCTCGCACTTGTTAACGGTTACATCAATGACCGGTAATCAAGTGGTTTCTACCATGTTCGACTTCAACACATGCAATCACATGGTTAGATTCATAATTTGGGGGATGAGGTTGAAGACCCTGGATATCATCTTTGTGATCCAGGTTGCGATGGAGTATGTATAATTTGTGACACATNGTTTCGTGGCTATGTCGTCTTGATTTGAAATTTCTCGCATAGATCCACAGTGTATTCCGGTGGCTATGCTATATTTTGATGGCATGGATCCACAGTGTATGATTGGTGGCCATGACCTATGTCTACAATGGCATTCGTTTGTGATCTGAGTATGGGAATGCCTACCTCAGAATTGATATATATGATATTCTGCAGATGCTTGATTGTTTGCAGGTTTTCGATTAGATGTGCTCTTGGTTCTCGACACACACATGCAGCTTACAAAGTCTATCGACTATCACTGGTGGTTCCAATCTCAGACTTTGGGGGGCATTCTGTTACCCATGATTTTGGTCATCATGATGATGTATTGATTATGGTGTAATCAGGCTCTTCATTAGAACTTTCTCCAGAGAAAAGTTACGTTCATCTCTTTTCAAAAATCACATTTTTGAGGAAGGTTCGCAGGCTAACAATACATTTGCCTGCGAGAATGCATGATTCTCGCAGGCTGCCTTAAGCCAGGGTGTGAGAAGTTCACACTGTGTCTAACTACTAGGGTGAGAACACTTTCTAAAGAAGGGAAAATGATGAATTCTCGAAGCTTCTAGAAGGGAATCTTCTAGAAGGATGAGATGGCATTCGAATGGTTATCTAAGTACTGGATTTCCTGATATTTTGGGATCATTCCTATCCAAGTAACTAATTCATTCTCTCTTATATATTGAGGGGATTCTCATGGAAAAGGTTAGAAGCAAACAAGGTTAAGAAGACATTGGAGAATTAGTGAAAGATTGTATGAAGGACTGATGCTACAGCATAACTCCAACAAGGTTATCAAAAGTGGTTGATCTTCTTCATGCAAGTGAGCAAGTGTGTGTGTCAGAGCCAAGGTCCATCGAAAGGAGGTTTGCAACATCAAGGCTCAGGTTTTAATCCTTTCTTTCCATCAATATAATACAGTAATATGTCCCTTTCCCATAAAGATAATGTCACTTTATTGTATAACTCCTTGATCATATACATAGATTAACTGTTGAATATATTTAGTTGTTTTTACTTCAATTGGTTTGAACTGTCTTGGTCTTGACGACACAAGAGCATTGGAGCGAAGCTGGAACAACAAAGACCAAAGGAAGCGATCATAAGGTATGTTCATGATTCTTGCCTCCTAGTTCATTCAATAGTTGAAATCTAGGGAAAGAGTATTATTCTGTCTTGTTTTGTTCTAGATCTAGGTGGATCTAGGGAGATCGGTTTGTGTCCGCACTTACGGATTTATCCAATAACAATGACCCTTCCTTTATAGTTTTCCAAAACCCTAAATCATGCTGAAACCCTAATTCACTGTTGACTTCTATTTTTAGCTCATAATGACTTAAAAGCGCTGTTAACTCTTGTTAGCTCAATGTCACTTTCCGAATATAACACCTATGGCTGGGGTGACCTCTAGTAAAGCACTGTTAACTCTTGTTATCTCAATGTCACTTTCCGAATATAACACCTGTGACTGGGGTGACCTCTAGTAAAGCGCTGTTAACTCTTCTTAGATCAATGTCACTTTCTGAATATAACANCGCTGTTAACTCTTGTTAGCTCAATGTCACTTTCCGAATATAACACCTATGGCTGGGGTGACCTCTAGTAAAGCACTGTTAACTCTTGTTATCTCAATGTCACTTTCCGAATATAACACCTGTGACTGGGGTGACCTCTAGTAAAGCACTGTTAACTCTTCTTAGATCAATGTCACTTTCTGAATATAACACCTGTGACTAGAGTGACCTACAGTAACCCTGTTTACCCCTCTTTGGCCCTGGCTATAGTCTAACGGGGTGGTTTAGACCATTAAGCCTCCTCTTCTGGAGCTCCTATTTGGAAAGGGACATTACAAGGGGACTTTGACATTGACTATACTCTTGATGAAGAAACACCAGTGAACATTATGCCAGAAAGAACTTGGGAAGCTATAGGAAATCCTGCCATGATCCCTTCCCTAGGAGGAACAAGTTTTTTTAGAGGAAAGCTAGTAAACCTATGTGGAAGGCTTGCCTGGATACCTATGACTATCAATGGAACTTCAATAGAGGAAGACTTTGAGATCATTAAATTTGTTTAAGACAAAGCCTCGTTTACCATGCTCATAGGAAAATCTTGGATTGATAGAGAACAAGTTAGACGAAAAGAAGAAGAAAAAGTTTTGGAACAGAAGAAGCAAGAGTTAAAAGACTTTATGACCAGAAGGATCACACACTTGATTGAAGAACAGAAGAGTAGATCGCATATATTCAATATTAGCAACTCCGATGTTGAAGCTAAGAGAACACTTGAGGATCCGTAGAGGATCGAGCTACCTATTTTTGATATAGAAGAAGTATTATCAAGGAACCCTAGGAAAGATTTTCCACAACGTGAAGTAACTAAGACCACAAAAGATAAACATCAGAATGGTAAAAGCATTATTGAGACGAGGCTCACTGGGAAGAAGGCTAGGATGTTAAGAAAGAAAAGGGATAATACTGTAAGGTTACAAGAGGTTCTAGAGGACACTTCGTAGCAAGAAGAATTGCAGAATTGGAGCTTCACCAAGATATCAGAACAACGACATAGAGTACTTCGCCATGACGAAGCAATATAGCCGTTGGAACCGATATACCCGTTCGACCGCTGCTCTAAAAGGATCAAAAAGTAGTTATGGGTTACCACTAGACCGTTGGATAGCACTAGAACGGATATAACAGAGTTAATGAAAACTTCATATCCATTGCAAGCAGTCCATTGCAGAGTTACTTACTTATTCCATCGTGCCATGCCCAAAAGGCACTTTTTCCAATTGAGAACTACCTTGGAAAGATTACGGGCCACGCTCTTTCACAAAAGATTAAAGAGGATTATGGAAATGTTGAAAAAGGTGCACGAGGTTACAAGGTAGCCTCTATTGAGAGTGGCACAATGCGCCTCACATGTCAGCTGATAGCAGGGAAGGTGGTACGTAAGAATAGACCTACACAAGTATTCAGCTTTGTAGTTGACCTCACAGGGAAGTGCGCAGAGGGACTACAAATGAATTGGGAAAATTATTTGGTCAATCAGATAGAAATTGACTATAGAGAATCCCAGGACCAGGGGCATGAATTCCACTTTAGCTGGCTGCTAATATTGATCGACTTTGTTTCATGGGAGCTACCAGAAGGCACAACCTTCCTTGACCTCGACCCATTCGAACCATTAGCTGCGAAGTTCAGTACCTTATGGTACTCGACGGACATGAGCAAGCAATGGCAATCAAATGCCATTTTTCACAGATACTATAACCAACTGAAAGCAGCCATAGGGGGTGAACCTCGCATAATCCCGAACACTTTACAAAGGTTCCGGTTTTTGATAAAGTTCAGTGCAGACCTCCACTTTATATACCTAACTCCACGCGTTGATGAACACTAAGAATAGCTTCATTTCGATTACAAGCTGACCGAAGAAGACCTAGAAGAAATCACCAAGGAATGGTCGGTGGACCTCCTTGTTCCAACAGATCCAACAAACATTTTAGATATTGATAGCCCAGAAGCTGCGCAGGACACACCTAGGCCTAGTAAGATGAAGAAGACAAAGAAGACAAAGAAGACAAAGGAAACAAAGAAGCCTGAAGAGGTTCAGGATGTAGATAGCTACTCTGTAAAGACAACTTCCATCACACCCGATCAAGAAGGTAAGAACGACGACCTAGAGGAAGTTGAAAAACAACCAGCAGAAGAAGTCGAAGTTCCAAAGAAGAGAAAAGGGTCACCTTCGAAGTCTTCCTCTAAGAAGAAAGAAAAAGCGACCATGACCAAGATGAAGACCATGCTCAACCCCGATGACTTCAGCTTTCTCCTCGCAACTTTGAATGAAGCCATAGAAGAAATTACAGAAAAGTAGGAGGCCAAGTAATAGATGATGTACGAAAGAATTGAAGCCGAGCTCCAAGGAGTGTAGCGAGCACTTCAGTCTAACCGCTCAGTCTCCATTGCGCCCATGCCAGAAGGAACAACAAAAGCAGGAGATGAATCAGTTCAACTCCGTAGGATTGCCGACATAGTCGAAGTACGCCTTCAGAAAGCGAAAGAAGTAACAACATAGGCCACCTAGGCCCTAAAGAAAGCATAGGAGGAAATCATAGAGAAACGCAGAGCTGTACAGAAAGAGAAGGAGGCCATCCAAGATAAATTTGATAGAGACAGAGAAAAAATCCAAAAGGCGAAGGAGCAGTTTCTCGCGAAGCAGATTGGAATCGAAGAAGCTGTCAACAGAGAATTTTTCTCTGTGACCGGCTTAGAACAAAAGGTCGAAGAAACCTTAAACCGTCAAGTGATGAAGCTTGCTGAAGTTATTCAACAACTACAACAAAGAGTCATGGACTTAGAACTTTATATCATCCCAAGTACCCCACAAGAAGAGCACGACCAATGAGAAATAACTGCCTGGGGTACAATAGAAAGGATTAAAGAACTCACTGAAGAATGCAAACAACTAAGTACTAGAAGTGCGCAGATACATAAGAACCTGACCGAGTACCCAGAATTACATAAACTGGAGTCACAGCTTCAGGAGGCGAAGTAGCATGCATATAGAATTCATATGAAGTTGAAGGCCCTATCAACTATAGAGAAAATGAAGTGATCCCAAGAGCAATGTGTCGCACAATAGCAGATCCACATGATCCAGAGCAAGGTCATGGAAGTGACACAACAACTTCAACCTTTGCAGGATAATGCATGTCAACTATTTTTAGAGATTGAGAACCAAGGGACAGAGCTACAACAGGTCATGATTACAACAGAGCTGCGCCTAGAAGGATCAGTCAATAATGCACTCATCCAGGAGTTCGATGAGCAGGAGGAAATCGCAAAGCAGTAGGTCGAAGCAGCTCGAGCCAAGCTCGAGGCGTTCGAAGTGGAACTGGTCAGACCTGAGTAACTCGGGATGAGTCATAGGTGAGTGTTGGGGGCCTGTTGGCCCTTGACCAAGTTTTGAGGAATACTTGGTCATATTTGACCGTTTTTGGTACTTCGACATCTAGTCGAAGAAGGGGCGCATGGCGAAGAGGATATCATGGGATCTCTGCTCCTTTTTAGGGATTTTTGGGAATATTGTAATGGGAAAGGGATATTGGCCCTTATTTAGGCCTTTTGTATGTATAAATAAAAGGGTAGGAGATGCGTATGAAAATGGGGTGTGTGTGATGTAAAGTGAATGGTTTAGTGCATAAAGTAAATCTATGTGATCAGATGTCTATGTGACTGTAAGATCTCTGTGCCTACCTTAAGTGTTGTAAGTGCTGAGTGCACATGTTAGGGGAGGAATTAGTGCTTGGATTTACCCGGGGAAAGAGGATCTAGCGAGCTGTGCAGATCTCTTGTCCTAGGCGGGGTAGGATCTTGAAGGCTTTGTGCTGTAACTTGGTTTACAAAAGATAATAAAAGAAGAAGACTTTGTGGCCATAGCCCCAGGGTGGGGGTGAACCACGGTAACTCTGTGTAGTGTGCTGATGTGTTTGTCTCTCTCTTGCTAAGTGCTCTGATATGTTTAGATAGATCTATTTATTCTTTGTGCTTATGAGATATGAATTCATGATAGATATGATACATAAGATGCTAAGTGCTTAATCTATTAAGTATAACCTGTTTATCATTGCTAAGTGCTAGATATGAGTAATTACTGCGGTGCTTTGTGCGAAGTGTATTAATGAATGCATGTTAAGGAATAACTGATGCTAAGTGCGCTGTAAGAAAGATAATCATAGATCTGTGTCCTAGCTAAGGTTGCAGACACCTGAGTCCTGCAACCACCCCTGCCTCTACCTCGGGTGAGACTTCATCTGCTTCGCAGGTGTTGCTGAAAGGGCCGATAGTTAGGGTTTTGTTGGTACGCTCTTGAGCATTGAACCCTGGGTCTACCCCTGTGCCAACATAATGAGTGTATTATAATTCAAAGTGAATAAAAAATAAATTATTTTAATAATAAATTTAATGGATAAATTAGAAGTGGGTTAACCCTAAAATAAGGAAAGTGGGGCCAAGTGACCTAGAAGATGTTTTTAAGGAAGCTACTTGGAGAGTATAAATAAGAGGCAAGGCTCTCTCATTTTAAACACACTTGAGCATATTGAATATCTATAGGTGTCTGAGGTAACCAAGGATATCTAAGTCGAAATTCTGAGGGAAGGTGAAGAAAAGAAGACCGAAATGCAAGGAAGGATAAATTCTTTTTATGGTGCTTTCTAAGGTATGTTATTTACAGGTCATCTCACCATTTTCGCTATAAATTTTTTTCTATAATGATTCAGACCGTCAAATTTCTATTCCATTGAGAAAACATATCCAAGTATATGTGGTAAAAAATTTATCTTGTGGGTCATTGTATTTTTGGAGTTACACTCCATGGAAAATAGGGTTTGTGGCTAGTCCTGAAACTAGTAAAAAACAAGTGTTTCGGGTTAAAACGTCATAACTTCTTCATAACAGATAAAAATTTAGTGAAACCAAATGTGTTTGTTAGGGTACAGTGTATAGTATTATTTTTAACAGTTTTAGATCAATTCAAAAAATATTCCATGTGGGGCACGTTCTACAAGGTCGCTTTCTAGAATAAGCCAGAATTCAACAAGGTATGCCATTTTTGCTATAACTCCTTTTCTGAGAGGTTCCAAGTAGTGACACCTGGAGGAGTTGCATAAAACACACTGAAGAATGTTGTGTATCAGTTTCATATCTTTATACATTACATGTACAAAGTTATGATTACTTCAAGTTAGGGTTGTTGAGTAATCCAAAACTAGGCATGTGAGACTAAAGAAAAGTTTGATGAAAATGATAGTCTCTTGTTGTTGAAGTTAAGGAAGGTTTACAAGAATGTGATCATATACACCAGGTCTATTACAAAGCTACAAATCAGATTTGGATGATGAAATTGATGAGGTCTTTTGGTTGAGGTACATGTTGAGTACATGGTTGAGACAAGTAGTTGATGAGTTGGCACATACATGAGGTGTATAGTTGATGATGTTGNGATGAGTCATAGTTGATGAGTAATTGACACATGATTGGTACATATTTGGTACATGGTTGGATGCACTTGTTTATGGTATAGGTTGATTAGAGGTTATTTGGTACATGTTGGTGCATGGTTGATGCACTTGTTTATGGTACAGGTTGATTACAGGTTGAGGTATAGGTTGATGCATGGTTCAGATTTATTGGTACAGGTTTACATTAGTATATCTCACAGTGATAGGTTGATAGTGGTTCCATCATTCTATTTCTACTTCAGGGTGGTAGGATGGGGCAAGGATAGGTGGTTGTAGCCACGTTCTGGTTGTAGCCGGAGAACATAGGGGGTTGTATCCTCCTTTTGGTTGTATCCAGAGAATTGGGGAGTTGGAGATTCCCTCAGGTTGTAGCTTGAGAAACTAGGGGGTTGGAGCCTCCTTCCAGTTGCAGCTGGAAAACAAAGGAAGTTGGTGCTTCCAATGAATTTAATTCTTCAAGACATATAAGAAACAACATTCTGTGGTTTTATCCCGATTTGGGTTTCCACGTAAAACACTGGTGTACTGTGTATGTGTATGTTTATTCATTTTTTCATTGCTTATTTACTCTGCGGTTATTGGATGATAATTCTTCATTGATATAACACTTGGATTATATGGTTAAAAAGGATTAAATTACTCTATTACTGATTCACCCCCCTCTAAGTAATCCAACACTAAACACCAAACAAACAAGGGATTTCTATCAACAAAGAGTTAACTTCATGATGCCTACAATTGGTCTCTCACTTATCCCATTCGGGTTGCCTAATGTCCCATTGATATTCCTCTTGGAGAATACCCATTCCTTCTTTGGCCACGATAGCGAGAGCACTTCCTTCCTTGGCCATGATACTCGCATAATCCTCGAGTCTATCCTCTACCTTCCCACTATGGAATATAATGATGTGAAATACTGCTTTGCACCTCCAAACTTGCAAGTGACTTCAACTCTTCATTTCAAATATCATGGGTACGAGGATGAATATCTCCCCCCTCATTCCAGGACCTTCTACGACACCTACCTATGTTCTTCGCATGCCATATACCCTGGTTGAGGTCACATTGAGCTGGGTGGTGGCCATGTTTGTCGCTTGTATGCTCGATGTCCTATCAATTAACATCCCATCTAGGGAATATATACCTGGTTTTTTGCTTCCACAGTGTGAAATTGATTAAATGTTGAGTGCAACAAAATTTCATAATTGTTTTTATGGATAAATGGTTTTTCAATTTCATGGTCTAAAATTGGTTGAATATTAATGCAGTAAAATAGATGCATACTAATAATCAATCCCATCCAAGTTGAAATAATATAATATAAATAATAATCATTAAACAAATAATTGTTTATAATTATAATAATAATTAAATAAGTAACAACAACAAAATTAAATAATTAATAATAAATACATCACAAGTTGATGCATGTAGGAAACTATTACAACGTCGACACAAATTTGATATAATCCAACACAAATATGACACCAACCAAACACAACTAGTCTATATTTTTATGTAATGACAACGATGCACGATACAAATACAATGTTATTGAAGTTAATCCCGACACTGACACAATTCAAATTTCTACCCTATGATACAAAACACATGCATTTAATTCTAAAAATGATGCAAAGACAACCCTAAGCATAGTTTTTTTTAGCATGTACACTGCACATACAACATTGTGTATGGTTCAATGATGTCCATACCTTCGATAAAATGATGCCAACAAGGATGCATGTTGAAGAACATGATGTTGGACATGGTTCTTGTAACACGAATGAAACATAAAACAAAATTCCCTTGAATGCATCAACACACGTTGCAATTTTTGTTTATATTTATTTTCTCCCTTGACTGATTGGTTTGATTGCTAGTTTCCTTCTCCCATGGATCACTAATTTAAAACTACTCTTATTCACTTGTTTATGTGTCTGTAATTTGTGGTATGTATGAGAAATCGTGTTGAGCCAAGGTTTTCTTTAAGTATCAATTCTCTTAGTCAAAACATAAATCAGATGAGGGACCTATGCCATTTGGGCCACATTGCTTAACAAAACTTGGGGTATTATTCCTCTTCTTCCTTTTACTATGAGCCTTGATAAGAATTCTTTTGTATGCTTTTTTTGCACCATTTTCGTTCTTCGATTCATCCCTATTGTGAAAGTGGTCCTCATACTACAGTCAATTTTACCAACCTCACCCACCTTGGTCACTTTAAATAATACAACTTTTTTTTTCCGAGTTTTCTTGTCTGTTACATTCCTGGTCCAATAGTTCGACATACCCTGAAAGGAATTTCCCCTTTGACACAAAGAATGTTGACCCAAAAATCTACTTTGGGTTCAACATAATATTTTACATTGCATATTTTCCCAAAACAATAGAAGCATTGCTTCGAGTAGTATTTCAAACAATAGTTTTAGATAGGGAAGACAATAGGATTCTTCATAATCCTCGTTATTCCCCCATCAAAGAGTATAACGAGTAGTAATTTCAAGTGTGTAGTGACTTATGAAACATTATAAGAGTATTAGTGATTAATATTAGTTCACTTAGATTCAATGGAAGGTGGATACAATGTTTTGGGTTTCATACTAGTTGATTTTCATATGGAAATTGTTCCCTAATCTACTATCACCCTCCAAACATGTTCAAGGCATCTATTAAGGCCAAGGTACCCAACCAGATCTTGTTGGCACACAACTAGATCCAATCCAATCTCTTTTGGTTCGTTTTGGGCTCCCAATATTTTGGCCTTTTGGGAGGTTATCCATAGAATAATTTTAAGTTACAAAACCCTCCCTTATTAACATAGTACATGATCAAGCTAATAAAGTAATATTTCATCAAGTGTGAGCAAAATTTGCTGAAATTCCAACATTGACCCCTTTCAGTGGTCACTAGTTAGGTTCCATGTAAATCAGGTCTTGCATAGAATTTAAAAAAAACTATAATGTACTTTCAAAAAATCCCATGGTTGTAACTTATATGTCTTGGAACAAGATTTCCAATGATCCAACATTTACCGAATTTTGTGTTCGTATGCCTTCTCTACGAAGTGTGCAAGTTGCATGTCTCCCGAGGGGGGGAGTTCAAATTTCATAGTTATGACTTCATTTGATCATATTATATTATGACTCAAATTCAAAGGGATAATTAGAGCTAGTAATAATGTAGGGTTGTTCGATACCATTTTAATGGTATATCATATGTCTAGTTTCACCCATGGTTATCAAGAATAACATTTTGCAAAATCAAGATTAGTTTCAAAGCAACAATAGTGGCAAAGGTTCATGACTTAAAATGTGTTAATATTGGACATTGGAACAAGTTAAAGTTTCCATGTTGTGGCTTACCTCAAGATATTTTTAACAATATGTTATTCACCTTTTTACGATATCAAATGACTTAGTTATAGCCTTCACAAGTCTCTGAACTGGTTTTGAAGGCGGGGTTTGGGTAGCGTGCCTAGCACAGTTTCTAGGTAGGGGAACCAATTGTTGGAAACATTAAAGCATATTTATGAGTTGACTACATTGAATACTTTCTATCAATATTTCTTTTACCTCATTCCAACACCATATCACTGAATGACAACCTTAAAAAATCAAGTCAATTGTGGGCCCCATTGATAGACCATCCCTTAGTAGCATAAGTTCTTGATTAAAATTGAGGGCCTTTTTACCATTAGATCAAATTTCTAGTTATACCATTGAGTAGTACTCACCGAGACATTTCCAACAATGTACTCTATGTCCCGTTTTGTTTCCATTGTATCCTCATTTCGACCTTAAGCTTCTCTAGTCAATTTTAGTGGAAAAAGGTCAAAAAGGACATTTAACGCACTAGTACTCATTTTTCATCGTCATGAGAATAAGTATCATTTGTTTAAAGATGGATTTGAGTACATTGTTAGAGCCCATACAAAGAAGATGAATTTATCACTTATAAATGTGGGACAAATGAAGAGATTAGTCAATGCTAGTAAGAATTTTGTTCTCTTAATGATCAAACCTAAAGATGATGTTGAAAACGAAGCATTTCAAGGTTGTGATACAAAGTTGAAATCCGATTTATATGAAGTTGTTACTCAGTATGATGAAATGTTTAAAGAACCTAAGGGATTACCTCTGAAAAGAGGAATCCAACATGAAATTCAATTGCAGCAAGATAGTCCTCTTCCAAACATTGGTATGTACAGAATGTCAATTATGGAAAATGCTGAGATTAAAAAACAAATTCAAGAGTTGCTCGACAAAGGGGTTATTGTACCAAGCTCATCGCCATGTGGATCTCCAATTGTGTTAGTGCCAAAGAAAGATGGTACGTGGCATATGTGTGTTGATTTCATGGCTTTGAACAAAATTACAGTTAAGAATAGTTATCCTCTTCCTCGAATTGATGATTTGCTTGATCAATTAAAAAATGCTAAATATTTTACTAAGTTAGATTTAAGAAGTGGATATCATTAGATCAGAATTGCCAAGGGAGACACATGGAAGACAACTTTCAAAACTAAGCAAGGTTTGTTTGAATGGATGGTAATGCCTTTTGGACTTTGCAATGCACCTGCTACTTTCATGAGAGTTATGAATGATGTCTTAAGGCCTTTTCTGGATGATTGTGTTATTGTCTACTTGGATGATATTTTGAT
>JASDQU010103636.1:86225-114999 GCA_032191745.1 Picea mariana
ACAGAGTGTGCAAAGCTTTACTCAAGAATTTAGGAGAAGAGCTTTGGTTTTGGGAGTAGATTTGTCTTCTCAAGAAACTTTACTCAAATACATTGGAGCTTTACATAGTTATTTGAGACATACTATACTCATGTTTAATCCTTCAAATCTAGATGAAGTTTGTGTTCATGCTACTTATTTGGAAGCAAGAGGAAGGAATGACACTCATGAGGGTAACAAGAAGACTTTCAGCCATGGAGACAAAGGAAAGAAGAAGTTCAAGGGAAATGGCAGAAAGAATGTTGTTGTTAAGAAAGAGGGAGAAAAATTCACATGCAAACATTGTTCAAAAGATGGCCATGATGAAGACCATTGTTGGAAACTTCATCCTGAAAGAAGACCCAAAAATTTTGGCAACAACAACAAAGGGAAGTCAAAGACTGCTGCAACCGTTCAACATGATTTAGGTTCAGATTCAGGTGATGAAACAAAGATCACAGCTATGGGTTATCAAGGTAATGGTTCTAATGCAAGTACTAGTTCTTCAAGTAATATCAATGTAACTCAACAAGAAAAAGAGAGAATTGAACTTTTTCACATAAGGGTTGTTTCAAAGCATACTAAGATAGATACTCTATTTGATACTGGATCTCAAGCAAACCTTATTTCTGAAGAAACTGTTAAGAAATTAAAGTTGGAAACAATTCCACATCCTAAGCCATACCCTCTTGGTTGGATATGTGATAATGCTAAGTTACAAGTAACAAGAAGGTGTAAACTTAGGTTTGCTATCACTGCAAATTTCGTTGATGAGGTAGAGCTTGATGTTATTCCATTGGATATCTGTGGTATTGTGTTGGGAAGCCCGTATTTGTACGATAGGAAAGCTATTTTTCATCGTCATGAGAATAAGTATCATTTGTTTAAAGATGGATTTGAGTACATTGTTAGAGCCCATACAAAGAAGATGAATTTATCACTTATAAATGCGGGACAAATGAAGAGATTAGTCAATGCTAGTAAGAATTTTGTTCTCTTAATGATGAAACCTAAAGATGATGTTGAAAACAAAGCATTTCAAGGTTGTGATGCAAAGTTGAAATCTGATTTATATGAAGTTGTTACTCAGTATGATGAAATGTTTAAAGAACCTAAGGGATTACCTCCGAAAAGAGGAATCCAACATGAAATTCAATTGCAGCAAGATAGTCCTCTTCCAAACATTGGTATGTACAGAATGTTAGTTATGGAAAATGCTGAGATTAAAAAACAAATTCAAGAGTTGCTCGAAAAAGGGGTTATTGTACCAAGCTCATCACCATGTGGATCTCCAATTGTGTTAGTGCCAAAGAAAGATGGTACATGGCGTATGTGTGTTGATTTCAGGGCTTTGAACAAAATTACAGTTAAGAATCATTATCCTCTTCCTCGAATTGATGATTTGCTTGATCAATTAAAAGATGCTAAATATTTTACTAAGTTATATTTAAGAAGTGGATATCATCAGATCAAAATTTCCGATGGAGACACATGGAAGACAACTTTCAAAACTAAGCAAGGTTTGTTTGAATGGATGGTAATTCCTTTTGGACTTTGCAATGCACCTGCTACTTTCATGAGAGTTATGAATGATACAAGTTAGTTAAGTGTATGCTTCAATATTATCACCTTTAGGAGGATGGATATAGAAGTTGAGAAAATATGGAGTGCAAATTCATCATGTTCAAAGATATAAATTCCCACATGGACCAAAAACCAAAAGATTTACAATTTCTTGCCATTATTTCACTCTGTGCATGTTTTCTTCATCAATTATCTGTTATAATATACACCATTTTAATAATATCCCATCGTAGGAAAAAACCATCAACACAATAGTGTGTGCAACTACCAATTATGACTCTCTATTAAAGAATCATGTGAAGGTGATGGTGGTAGGAACTATGACATACTCAAATTGTGGGTTCACCTCCAGTCCACGCTTGCACATGTTCCATCCTTATTGACACTAGGGAGTTTTAGACTCAAGGTTCGTCCAAAGATTTCCAACAAAACCCCAAAGCATCGACATATCAATTCTCGGTCAAGGCCGATGAAGGTCTCACCCGAGATGTAGATAAGATCACATAGACCATGGGGTCTCGTGACAAGGATGAAGAATTAAACATACAAAATATTACTGCAATTGGCATCCATATAATTAAGGTCTGATAAACTATTTAGGACTAAGAATTAAAACAATACACACCCACATCCAACTCTTTCATTACATAAATAGAGGAGAACATAACTGCCATATCTTTATTACTCAAAGCATTGCATCACATCAGAGTTACACAATGCATTGTGTTGGAATATTAACCAATATTCAGAGGGAGGGGTGAATAGTATTGAGCACTTTTTACCATTTCAACTATAACATGTAAACATGAAATCATCAACAATTACATTCACTTACAATTGCATTTAACATAGCATAAACATATAATCATAGATGCACAATACACAAGAGTTTTACGTGGAAACCCATTTAATGGGAGAAAATCACATAACACTTTTTAATATATATCTTGAATATTACATCCACAATAAGAACTAACTTCGAAACTTCTCCAACATCAACTAGAAGGAGGCACCAACCCTCTATTTACAGGCTCCAACCTGAAGGAAGCTACAACTCCCTAAATTCTCCAGCTCCAACTTGAAGGAGGCTCCAAACCCCCGATTTATAGGCTCCAACTTGAAGGAAGCTAAAAATACTTGTATTCTCCAGCTCTAACTAGAAGGAGGCTCCAACACCTTATTTTACATGCTCCAACCTGAAGGAAGCTACGACTCCCTGTATTCTCCAGCACCAACTACAAGGAGGCTCTGACCCCCTAGTTGATAGGATCTAACTTGAAGGAATCTATGACTCCCTGTATTCTCCATCACCAACTGGAATGAGGCTCCAATCTCCTTTCCTTACCCCTTCCTTCGTACCTGAAATGTAAATGGAGACTCAACCTGTCACTGTTACTCTCACTGATACTGATACATCATCATAAAAAATGATACATCAACATCATCAAAGCTAGATAAACATCAACAACTCGGGTCCACTTAGAAACTGGGTTCACATAAATATCCTAGGTCCACATGGGTCCACATATAAACCCCAAAATCATTTATTAAATTGATCTCAAACACCTGTTTGGGACTAGTTTATGGATTAGTCACAAACCCTAACTTCCAACAAGTATAACTCCATACCTGTAATGAATCAAGGCCTGAAACATGAACACAATATTATTTGATATCCTCTCTGAAATTCCTCCAAGTTTCTCTGCTTGATACGTCACTGAAAAAGAGATATAATGAAAATGGCAGACCTTCCTGAATTCTAGACTATTTTAGAGAGCGCACTTGTACACCATGCCACACACTAAATATTTTATATCTGATTATGAAACTCACACAAAAATTACTAAATATTGTACTATTTATAATGCAATTGGTCTCATAGAATTTGAATATTCTATGAATAAGTTATTAATATTTTACCCGGAACACCTATTTGAGAATAATTATAGGACTAATAAAAAACCTTATATTCCACAAAGTGTATATCCAAAATTACAATGAAACAAAAGCTGGAATTTGTACCCTAGGTACCTTGATATATCTTCTCAACGCCCTCCATGTTTCACTATATGAATCATTCTAGAAAAAAGGTTATAGTGAAAATCATAAGATAAACTTTAAATAACATACCTTAGAACACATCATCACAAGACTTCATCTCCCCTTAGAATTTTTCCCTTCTTCACTTCATCTTCCCTATGAAATTCACTGCCAAGATTATGCTAAGAGATCACAAGATTGAATGATTAAAATGAGAGGTTATTAATGTGTATTTATAACCTTCCAAGCACCTTATTTACTTGATCTTGATTTGACTTGTAACTTCTTGTTTACAACAACTTTTTCTTCTTTACTTGACTTTAGGGCCAACTTATAAATTCTTGACCTTAGATCTGAGGCTTATTGACCATACTTAGGGGCTTCATCTTTAAGAGGGAATAAATTCTCAACCATGAGGAACCACGTGGCATGCGACCTACCATTGGAGACGACTTGATGATGACTATCGATCAAAGGATGTTTTGCATGCATTTTCAATGTCCTTCATACTCTTTTTATTCAATCAAATTCAAGTTTCATGAACACACCTATTAGGATTCTTAATCATTTAACCACTTAGCCATATTTCCAGGGATTCTTTTATACTTCTTCAAAGCATCTTCCTGTGAGGGACATGATTAAATCTACGCCATAAGGGGACCACTTTGGAGACTTCTTCAAATACACCCATCGCTTCTAGAGGCTTCCAAACTGTCTTCGGGGATTTTTCTAGGGTTGACATCAATGAAAACCAATTTTCCAACAATACCCCCCTTTGGCATTGATGGAAACACTCATTATCCCCCTGTGACCATATCTCCCCCTATCATTATGCTTCTGATTTTTCTCTCCACCTTTGACATCAATGGTAAAGGGTAACTCCCTTGACATTATACCTTTTTTTGACAATCTCTCTCCCCCTTTCTTCTTTGCTTCTGATCTTTCTCTTCTGCTTTTATTATTTCTCTCCCCCTGTCTTCTTTGAAATATGTCATGTAGATCAATGTGGTATTTCTTGTATATGCTTCATTTCCTCTCTTTTGGTGTCGCTTCTCCATTGGTACTTCATGTCATTGTAATCCACTGACGTATATTAAAAGCGTTCATGTCAAGGTTCCTTCATCACTTGAATTCAATTCTACTGAGTTGACATCAATGAAATAATTATTCAACAATCTTCCCTTGACAATATAACTCCTCCTAATGATTTATCTCCCCCTGTCTTGCTATGCCTCTCATGACTTGCCTTCGTGTGACTAGTTGAGTCCACCTATCAATATGCTTCTTTTCTTAGTCATATGTTTCACTGAACATTATTTTTTATGGAAATGCCAATGAGTCTTTCTGCAATTCCTTTTAAGCTCACTATTTCATCCACTATAATGTATCTTCTCTAGATCATGTCAAGTATTATCTTCTAGACCTACCATACATCTCATGAATTCATCTCTATCTATATGTCACAACAACTGTCCATGACTCTGCTACTCAACTGTACACAATGTTGACTAATCTTCCACTTCACTATTATGAGACCTTCTTTGAATTTGATGCAATTGATCACTGCATATTCCTACTTCTCAAGTTGAATCAAATATGTCCACTAGTCTTCTCTGTCTTCAAATCAAACTCTGCAAGTCTACAACAAGTGCACATTCTCAAATCTATAATAAATACACCCATACTTGAATTCATGATGGAATCATCTATACAATCATGAATCTCTGCCTTAGTGATATTCCTCGTAACTGTCAGCTGACCTCTTCATGCCTGCATGGAGATGTGTTCTAAACTGCACCTTAATGTAATCAACCAATCTTTCATGAGGCATCCTGCACCTATGCCATCAAATCATTATGAATATGTCTTCCCAAAATCAACCAAACACTTCATATTTCTTGAAGGATAGTTCTCTAATATGTAATAAATTCTACTTAGACTACCCCTCTTCAACATTCACATTTACTGGGAGTCTCCAAGATGGATGGCTTAGAACAATATATAAGCATTCTCTGCTGCAGGATCATCATTATGAATTTTGGCATCTTCTTCTTTACCTATAGATTCATCATGATCCCTCCCATCTGCAAATCTTGTGATTATGATCTTTGAAATTTCTTCAATCACTTGACCTTCTTGATTTTTTTTTCTTCTTCAAATCTTCTTGTACCTAATATTAGTGTTTTCGTTCATGGAAGGCTTCAACATTCTTCTACAGTCACGAGCTACATGTTCATGGTTGTGGAATTTGTAACATTTAATATTGTAGTGACCCACATAAACATCTCTTGCTTGAACATTTCTTCCATGTGCTCTCCAATCTACAACTTTATGTCCAAAGTTATTTTGTGTTCAAAGATATTTTGTGTCCAAAGTTATTACAAGTAAAACAATAACCCAAAAAGAAACTTTGATACTTGGAAGAAAATGATCCTCTTTGTGATGCAGCCTTCTAAATTCATGCCTTAGCTGATCACGATCTTCTCTTCTCTTATTTCCTTCACAATGATTGAATCTTATTTGATACCTAAAGGTAGAATGTTTTCTTGGAGATTCACCTCTTCTATATTCATTCTTCTTTGACTCTTCCTAACCATGATCCATGTCTGCACAATTCTCCCTTTCTAACAACTTGGAACACTTTTCTTCAAGTTTATTTATTGGCTGAGTGAAGCTTCCTATTTCTTCAATGCTCTTGATGTGATTGGCATTTCCATATTCTTTGCATGAGGCCTCACACATGTATCCAAGACTTTCTTTATTGAATGGTGAACTTTGACGACTGAGAATATCTTCTAGTACTTGAGAGATCTTCAAGTTCTTGTTGAGATTGTCAACTTCAACCCATAATGTGACGACTTCTTCTTCAAGATTCTCACAATATTATTCTTTCTTTATCATCTAGAGATTCATTACTTCTTCCATTCTCTTTGCTTCTTCAAGTTGGGTTTTCAATGAGATGATTTATTTTTCAAGTCTTCTTTCTTGTTGACCAAATTCTGCTTCAAGCTTGTTTAAGTCCTTAGATATTTCCTTCAGATGATTTGTCAAAAATTCTTCTCTCTTCTCTGCTTCCTTTCTTTGTGAAACCATTTCAGCTTTGAAACACTCATTTATTTTCTGCTTTTCTTCCAACCGATTTTTGAGTATTTCTTCAATCCTTGTGGCTTCTTCTAACTGGATCTTTAGAGTTATAATAATATGATGGAATTATTCAGAGTCTTTGCTGGGATTTTGAGAACCTTCCTTTAGCTTGATCAATTCTTCCTTGAGGGACTTGTTTTTCTTCCTTTCTCTTTTTAGTTCACTTAAAGCATTGATTAGTTCTACTTCAAGATCTACTTCACCTTCTTCTTCTTCTGAATTTGTCTGACATGATAATATTCTTTCTTCTTGTTCTATCTCAACATCTCCTTTATCTTGATAAACATGCTCTAGCTATGTGGTTTCTATATGATATTCCTTATAGTATATATTACGTATCTTATCCCAAACCTCTTTGGATGATGATCATCATCCCATTTTGAGTTTTAACAAATCATGTAATGCATCTAGGATGAAATCCATTACTATTTTTTTTGTTCCTTTTCAATTCCTTCTTGGCTGTAGTCTTCAGAGGTTTTTTTTTAGTGGTGTATCATGTAACAACTGAGTACCAAACATCATACACATGTGCCTCTAAGAATACTTTTATTCTTGGGATCCATATCTCATAATTATAACCATCAAATACTGACGTTCCATTATTTGTGTAATCCATGATTTTCCTTCCAATGGTTAGACTGATTCTGAAGGACCTGCTTTGATACCAATTGTTGGAATATTCACCAATANNNGGGGGGGGGGGGGTGAATCAATATTGAGCACTTTTTACCATTTCAACCATAACATATAAACATTAAGTTGTCAAAAATTCCATTCACTCACGATTTCATTTATCATATCATAAACATATAACCATATTTTCATAGTACACAAGAGTTTTACGTGGAAACCAAAATGGGAGAAAACCATGGAACACTTTTTAATATATATCTTGAAGATTAAATCCATAGGAAGCACCAACTGGAAGGAGGCACCAACCCCTTATTTACAGGATCCAACCTGAAGGAAGCTACAACTGCAATTGGAAGGAGGCTCCAACCCCTCGATTTACAGGATCCAACATGAAGGAAGCTACAACTCCCTGTATTCTCAAGGTCCAAATGGAAGAAGGATCCATAACCCTAGTATACAAGCTCCAAGTTGAAGGAAGCGATGAATCCATATATTCTCCAACACTAATTGGAAAGAGGCTCCAACCCCCTTTCCTTTCCCCTTCCTTCCTCCATGAAATATAAATGGATACTCAACTTGTCACTATCACTGTCACTGATACTGATACATCATCATCATCATCAAAACTAGATCCACCATAACTGATACACCATCATCATTAAAACAAGATCTACCACAACTGATACATCAACATCATCAAAGCTATATCAACATCATAAACCCGGGTCCACATAAAGATTCTAGGTCCACATGGGTCCGGATATGAACCCCAACATCACTTCTTAAATTTCTCTCGAACAACTGTTTGGGAATAATTTTTGGATTAGTCATAAACCCTAACTTCCAACAAGTATAATTATGTACCTGTAATAAATCAAGGTCTAAAAATTGTACCAATATTCTTTGATATCCTCTCTGAAATTCCTCCAAGTTTCTCTCCTTGATACGTCACTGAAAAAGAGATACAAAGAAAATGGAAAACCTTCCTTAATTTTGGACTATTCTGGAGAGCGCATTTGTACAAGATGCCACGTGCTAAATATTTGATATCTAATTCTAAAACTCACACAAAAGATACTAGAGAATGTACTCTTTCCAATACAATTTGTCTCACATAATTTGGATCCTCTATGAATAAGTTATGATTTTTTTACCTGAAACAATTGTTTGAGACTAGTTACAGGACTGGTCAAAAGCCCTATCTTCCATAGAGTGTATCTCCAAAATTACAATGATCCAAAAGATAAAATTCGTACCTGAGGTGCCTCGATATGTCTTCTCAACATCCTCCAAGTTTTTCTATCTGAATCATTCTATAAAAATGTTTATAGTGAAAACGAAAAGATGACCTTTAAAGAACATACATTAGAATACATCATCACAAGACTTTAACTTCCCTTATAATTTCACCCTTCTTCACTTCATCTTCCCTTTGAAATTCGTTACCAAGATGTTGCTCAGAGATCACAAGATTGAATGATGAAAATTAGAGGTTATGAATGTGTATTTATATGCTTCCAATCACCTTCTTTAATTGACCTTGAGTCGACTTGTAACTTCTTGTTTGCAACATTTTTTTCTCCTTTACTTTACTTTAGGGCCAACTTATAACTTCTTGACCTTAGATCCTAGGCTTCATATTTAAGAGGGCATAACTCCTTAACCGTGAGGAACCACGTGGTGTGCCACCTATTGTTGAAGACGGCTTGACGAGGACTATCAATCAATGAATGTTTTTCATGCATTTGCAATGTCCTTCATACTCTTTTTCTTCAATCAACTTCAGTCTTTATGACCACACCTCTTGGGATTCTTAACCACTTAACCACTTATTCATATTTATGGGGCTTCTTGTATACCTCTTCAAAGTGTCTTCTTGTTAGGATCATGCTTAAATATACGCCATAAGGGGACCACTTTGGATACTTCTTCAAATACACCCATCTCTTTTAGAGGCTTCCAAAACTACTTTAGGGCTTCTTCTAAGGTTGACATCAATGACAACAAATTTTCCAACAAACTGAACAATTGCTTGTGATAGCCATATAATTTCATATCATTACTATATAAAACAGTGGAAATACAACATAATGTGCCATGTGCCTTGCTTAGGACTTAGATGTATGAAATTCACATGAATATATTCAAAGTATCAAAAGGTTACGACAGGATGAGAGTGAACTCGATAATGGTAGCTAAGCTAACTCAAAACTCTCCAACTCACTAACCAACACACCAACTGACTAAATCTTGATATGAGATTAGAGATCCTTTTTATATCTTCCGCTCCTAGGGAGCGTTGTTTCTTTTCATTCTGCTCCACTTGCTTGTCTGATCCAACTGTTTCGCACACTTCTGGTGCTTGCCATCGCTCCATGTAGACTCTTTGCATAAGGGGAAATCTTAATTTCCTGGCCAAATAATCTTCTAGCTGCCCCATGTATTTGTATGTTGTTGACAATAATCATTCATGGAGATTTCTAGGTGGTTCCTTTCTTGATTCCGACGAGAATTTTCTTGTTTTCTAGTGCAACTGACAAAACTCAGATAGACACACACTTGCTAGTGTTTATACTTGGCACACTAATGATAGAACCCGGTATGATGTGCACTCTATGGAATTCCTCACGCATTTCCTTAGGTGCACAAAAAACTATGGAATGAGTGCGCATAAATTCATTTGTGAACATGCAAAGATGAACCCAAAACTTTGGGTGCCAACAGGCCCCCACCACTATTATCTGATTTGTCCTCGAGCCAACTACTATAATTATGAAGGTGGATAGACAAAGTAAGAGAAAATTATCGTTCAAAAAAACAAGATATGTGGGCGACCGAACCTAAGTAAGAGAAAATCATCACAACAAGATATAGTAGCAATTCGAATCAGGTCCATGTATGACTCACACAGACCACATTGCGAAGGATGGGATTGGTGTGCATGCATCCATATGCTCTCTTTGGAACCTTAGTTGGTGTCTATGGAGAGGAATAAAGGATTTGATTAGGGTCCCCAACAAAGCACTGAGCACTAAAAATAAGTAAGGCGTCACTGTTACACGTCAAAATTACTCACTTCGACAATGTCTCATTATCATTGTCACAAGTGTCGCATATTTGTCACAAGTGTCGCAAAAGTTGTATGTTCATCTCACATGTATCGCCTCGTAGATGACATCATAAGAGCACTTGGGACATCCTCTAAAAATTTTTGGAAGAAGAAAATATATCATTTGAAGATTTTACCTTAAGGAATTACTATCCTAAAAGTATATTTGGAGATCAACGCTCCCCTTCCCACTTGTAGGGAGAGCTAGCGCTCCTTTCCCTCTTAGCAGGGAGCACTACAACACTCTGTGGCCCATTTTGAGGGAGCGCAAATATGTTGAGCAAATATTGGGGACAAATCCCCCTTATCTCTAAGGACAACTAAGAAACATCTGAGTCAGTTTGGCTCGAATCCAAGTCCAAGGTTGGATCTAAGGGGAGTTCCACAACTAATGGAGTCATATCCTCAACTTCTCCCAAGAATATCTAAGGTGGTTAAGCCTATCAAAGCCTATATAAGGAGGCATTTCCATGTCAAAAGGAGAGAGAATAATCAATGAAAAGTATTGTCATTTTGATCGTGGATCGTTCGAGCAATGGGTTGGACAAGGAGGACTTGGTGAGGTTGTTGCCTATGCATCTACATGTTGTAAGCACCTTGTTTTGTTCTCATCAATACATGTGCTTAGCCTGTTTCCTTCAAGTTTGTGTACATTTGCATGGACTTGTCTCTTTGGATGAATCTAGTTTTAAACTAATCATGTTAGAATAGGAAGTATTCTTTGTCTTCGTTGATTATTGGATTGCATGACTCGTTGAAGGACTTGAAGATCAGGTTCAACTTGGACTGAGCGAGGAAAAACTTCATAAAAATGTACTCATACTTTCTTCCTCTTTCCTATTGACTAGTTTAGCTACATTTAAAGGAATGTCAGTGTTCAAAGTTAGCACCTTTCTGTCTTGGTCATAGGGGTCTAATATCCAAGAGGACATTCACCTGTCCACAGAGGAACTTTCCTACAACAAAAATTGGTGACTCCATTGGGGAACAGAGCCTTTAGTTTTGGTTTCTTTCCTTGGTCTTGTTTTAGTCTTTGCCCATCTTAAGATCGTACTCACTGTGTTTTTTCCTCTATTTACATGTGTTGTTAGTATTGAATTCATATTACACAGGCTGATAATCAAGCCTTCCAGATTTTTTGTTTTTTGGGTTGACACTTTTTCATTCTCAGAAAACAACGCCCCTCTCCCCTTACACCCAAAGTGTCGATTTCAAGATCGTCACTCCCATGCAGTGTTCTATAGAGGGTTGCAATGCTCTGGTGCCTATATTACTAGAGCACCAATTTTTATGTTTGTTGAAAAATTGTGAGGTATCTCTGTTGGGTGTGGTTTTTGTTTTTTTTTCTTGATCATGAATTTTTCTATCAGTGTGTGTCTTCTGTAAAACTTGCAACCATTTGATTTCTAAGGGTTTTTGACTCTTTGTTTGGTTTTTAAATATTTTGGAATCACTCTTCCTTGTTTTGGAATCACTCTTCATCTTTGAGATCTTGAGTTGGTTTGCTACTTTCTCATTTATTTGATTGCATGGAAGTTGTTGCAAGGAAATCTAGAGATCTGTGTATTGTTCCAATTGATCTTTGATTTATCTTTCCAAACAATTCTTCTTGTTTGAGTTTTGATTTTCTTTTTGAAAAGTTTGGATTTGTTTTACTTCTTGTTTGATCACTGTGAGAGTGTGATTTTTTTTAATATGATATTTGCTTCCAATTGCTTAAACCTACAAATAGTGAAATCTAGTTGGCATAGGAAGCTTTGAATCAAATCATTTAGAGTTCATATTTAAACAAAGAGATATATTTTCATGATTGGATTTTGGATATTAGAATCATTTTCTTAATAGTTTAGCATTGAATTGGATTCTTGTTGAGAACAATTGCATGAAGCCTCTGCATTTTTCTGTTTGATAGTGAAAAGGAAAATTTCTTCTCCTTCCTGTAAATAGAAGTTCATTGAAAAGAAACGATTGTTTATGATTTTTACTTATGAATTTTTGGGAATAGAGTCATAATGTCATCAATTTCAATCTCATTCACCTCTGAGTAAATAATAACCACAAAAATCAACGCTAATTAAAATTGATCTAGAAACTTTTTCTTTTTAGATTCCTCCACCAACATTAGACTAGGATTAGCACTTTGGATTAGGCTGTGAGTACAACTCTCCAAAACATTCAAAACAAACATTAACATATTTCGATAGGGAGAGAAAATCTAGTTTTCGTAGAAGCTTATCTGAGATCCCCCTCTCAAATAGGGGTTACGCACGAGGTCGCACTTGGGAGAGCCAGGAAGATTATCCCTCCTTCGTTTAACCGTTCGTAGTAGTCAGATTGTATATTGGGGGTTCTTCTTGAGGTCCAAATATCTTCATTTGGTCTCGGTGCTTCGTGAACTCCGAATTCATTCAGGTTCCTCTGGATTTCTACCAGTCCACTTGTCCTCAGTTCTCTCGAAGGATTTCAGACTTGTTATCCTGCCCATACATTCAGACTGGACTGTCGACTGTACTTGCCCAGTGGATGACTGCAACTTGGTGTCCTTAGTAGCAATAATCTTTAGGGTATTTAAACAAGGTGACGGTGAAGGGAAGTCTTCACTGTACCTGGAACAGATGATGGTCAAACTCACTTGGGCTCCTTGGAGGGTAAATCCACGATTATTGTGTGGAATCTTGCACCAAGGCGTAAGTTCGTTAAGCAGGTTTCCATCTTAACTGTTCCACCTACTCATATCCTAGCCCCTTCTTGACTTGATCACGCGATGTTGGATTTCATCACCAACTAGTACGATCACTGAGAGAAGGTTTGTTTGCTTGTTGGTATTTCTAGATTTTTTTTAGCGTGTGTTGTTGTTTTAATACTTTTTCAAAATTGAGTCTATAGACGATAAACGTCTTCATCGATCACGTAGGATGTAAGGGATTCCTCTGGAAGAAGGATACCAACCCTTACCTCCTAACTCACCAGAATAAATCTATCGTGAAGAGGTAGAAAATCACTCCAACGTTGGGAATGTTGCTACTCCTTTGTTAGCAAATTCAGAAAGATCCTTTGTTACAGTTGAGGATCCCACTCCTCATAATACACCTGTGTCAGAAGATCCTATTGAACCACTCCTAGTTCGATTAGACTCATTTGGTAATGTCATAGAAGAAGAAGTCCTAGGTTTTCCATTGAGACCAATTACCGAGACATATATGGGATCCACAAAACCACTTTTTAGTGATGACTATAGGACCCCCATTCGTCCTACTAATGCAGTAGACCCACATTAAACACCTACTCATTTTGTATAGAGGAATCCATCAGAACGTGATCTTATGATCATTTTGAATATATTCGACAACCTCTCAATCCTCATGACCCTCCTGTTGTTGAGGCAGGACCATCCAATCAAACTATTGATCATATCATCAAATAGGTCATCGATCCTGATATTACATCAACACAAGTCCACCTTAATACTAGAGTCATCACTTCTACTCTCACACAAGTCACTTCAAAAATTTATCCCACCTTTACACCTTTTCACACTACAACTCCTCATGTTCCACAAAATCCCGTTGGAACACCTTTACAACAGAGAATGCAAACCCTTGCCAGAAATACACAACCAACTGCAGGACATATCCCGACTGGGGGGAAACCACCATCTAGTGGACCTATCCCTCCCGGGGGGCAAACATCCTTTATCGGGCCTACCCCTCCCGGGGGACATCCACCTTTGCATGTTCCTTCTGAAGGACAACCTCCCTTTACTGGTCAACCCTCGGTTGTAAATCAACTTATGGTAGGGGGGAAAACTTATTTTTCTGGAAACCCTTCACATTCCTGGGGAGTACCTTCAGGAGGTACATTTAATCAACCCTACCCTTGGGGGAAATCAAACCATAACCCACAAGGAGGAGTATCAAATTTTATTCCTTCCAGACTATCTTATGGACAAACTTATCCGGGTGTCCCAAATACCACTTGGGGTCCTCAAGGAAAACAACCTTATCCTCCCCAAGGGTCTAATGTTTATCCTCCCCAAGGGGATAATGTTTACCCTCCTCAGAGACAAACTATTTACCCCCCTCAAGGGAAAACTGTTTATCCCCCAAAACCGAATCAACCGACTTATACTCCTCAACATCCACTAGGTTTCACCCCACTCATGAATGTTCCTCAACAAATGTTGAATCCTACTTATCCTGGTCAACAACAACCATATGTGGGAGGATCTAGTGGATACAATTACCAACCTAAACCAGTTTATGGCCCCACTGGTGTCCCTATGCCACACCAATATCACCCTCAGGTTAACTAACAATTACCCTTCCTTGCCACTCTGGATCTCCCAGACTTTTCTCGATTGACCAATGATCCCATACTGCATTTTCCTTTTTGGCCAATGATTCCCACTAAATTACCTTCAGACATTCCAAAGTTTGATGGTAAACCCAGAGAAGACCCAAACAACCATGTGATGAAATTCCATTTATCATGTTCATCAAACTCATTAATGGATGATTCTATACATTTACGTCTCTTCCAACACACACTTACGGGCTCTGCAGCCAAGTGGTACATTGAACTACCACATGGTTCTTTTCAGGATTTCAACTCCCTCTCTATTTCTTTTCTCACACATTTTCAATCACCCATCCATGACGAGGTGAGTACTGAACTTTTAACCTCCCTTCGTCAAACAAAATCCATGCATATCTATGATCATATTCATGAGTGGAGACGACGACGAAGGTTGATTAAAGTGACCATTCCTGACCAGTTATTGGCAGAATGGTTAATAAATCTCTTTTATCCCCTATTGCTTGTGACGTCACCATGGGTGGTGTAGTCATTGAGGAAGAATCCATTTCTTGGGCTTAGTACTTAGTTTTGGTTTATTCACAATCTGGTACTTTGTACGATTTGATTCCATATGCTACCCATACTCCTACTGATCCATCCAAACCTTCATCCACGACACATGCAGATGGAGTTATCGGTACCGTCAAAACCTAATATACATCACAGTCGACCAGAACAATAAATTGCTTTGTTTCAGCACCCGTTCCCAGTTCGACCTCACTCTCCTCTACCTCCCTCTCGAATCAAGTCTCTGAGGTGAATGCAGTTCAATTTGCCTCTTCACAACAATCCAGGGGTAAGAAGAAGACAAAGAATAAACCCAATAATAATAATAATAATAATAATAATAATAATAATAATAATAATGAACAACCCAAAACCCAAACTCCATTGCCTTCTATTGAAAAGAAACCACAACGCAAACCGAAATTCACATGTCTTATTTGTGGTGATGATCATTTAACCCGATACTGTCCACATCGTGACGAAGTTGTAAAACTTTTCAAAGGGAATTCCCAACCCGTCGTGTTAACACAACCTTTTCCTCAGCAACAATCCTTGTTTGCTCAAGCACTTTCCCCTCCCACAAGGGGTAATTCCGACCACCCTCCTAATGATGATACCTTGACGAGTGCTCATATTTATATGTTTAATGGGATTGATTTAACCACTCGTACTACCACATACGACACACCAAATAAACCTGAAAAAGAAAAGGTCACTAACGACACTTTACCAGATCCATATCCTGCCTCCATTAGTCCTCCATATGGATCACTTCAGATAGAGAAACCTACTTTTGAATCTATTTTACGCCCTCCCAAGAGCACTATCCGTAAATCAATTTTTAATCCTAGTTTACGTGCTGCCTAAAACTACAACATTGTTGAAGATTTGGCTCAAGCACCATGTGCTATGTCCGCTCTTGAAGTTATACAACACTTCCCAAGTCAACGTAGAAATATCTTGGCTGCTATTGATCCTGAGTCGTCAAACAATATCACATTTAACTTGGACAATTTCAAGTCACAACTTTCTCACCAGCTTGCTTTTCAAATCAATGTTGTTGTTCATAACCAACACATTCACCGCACTATATTGGATGAGGGAGCTTCCACTTGTGTCATGTCATTAGCTTGTTGGAAAGGTTTAAAATCACCTGGACTTAACCAATCCCCTACAATGTTACGAGCATTCGATGGGTGAGGTTTTCATCCTCATGGACTCTTGCAGTCCTTATCCATTCAGTTGGGTGGCAAGACCATCTCTGTTGATGTCGAGGTAGTTGATGCTCCCCTCGATTACAACTTGTTATTAGGAATAAGTTGGTTTTATGCCACGACTGTCGTCACTTCATTAGTGTTTCGATGTGTACAATTCCCTCATCAAGGCAAAATTGTCACTATCGACCAGTTAGACTACTGTACACTCGACGCTCGCAATCCTACCACCAACAATTTTCCTTTATTGGGAGATACTAAGATCACGTATGAAAGTGTTGGTGTACGTATTTTAAAACATTCTTCCCTTATGGGTACTTTCCCTGCACCACTTCCTCCCAAAACACAACATATTACCACAATCAATATGATTTCAACTATGGACTATCAGTCTTTAGAATCATCTGATTCTTGGCTTGTGGTTAGTCTGTTAGAATTCGATGCACTAGGTTACGCTATGGCACTTAGTCCAACTGAGGCTTCATATGCTGCTATCCAATTGGCCTCTCCCTCCATGGATGACCAACATCTATTGGCATTCAACACTTATTTGATGCCATCTTGGTTAAATTCCTTGTCTTCTTCTTTTGACTACGTTTCCCATATTTTTCCATCAGATGAATCCATTATGGAAATTCTTAGTATTGACGAAGTAACTTGGAATGACAACCATCATTGATCATCTTTTCTTCCTCCTCTAGAAGAAATTTAGGAATATATACACTCTATCTTCCCCCCCGGTGTTGTTTATTCTCTTCAATCTCCTATACTTACTCATGATACTTTTTCTGAGGGGAATTTAGGAAACATCTCCTCTAGGATCATTATTTATATTTTGATCAAGGAAGATGTTGTGGAAAATATTCATCTCGGTGCTAATTGTTCTCCCAAGGAAGTGGTTTCGTACACCACTTTATTTAAATAATTTCGTGATGTCTTCGCTTGGAGCTACGGGGAAATGCCCGGGATTGATCCCTCGATCATTTTGCATGAAGTAAAGACTTAACCAGGCATTAAACTTGTAAGACAAAAAATTTGCCTGGTTCATCCTAAGAAAACTGCGGCCATAAAGACAGAGGTTGAAAAAATGTTAAAATATGGCTTTATCTATCTTGTCCCCTTGACAGAATGGGTTTCTAACATTGTTCTGGTTGTTAAAAAACAAGGAACCATTCACATTTGCATTGATTATAGGGATATTAACAAGGCTTGTCCCAAAGAAAATTACTCCACGCCCTTCATTGACCAAATCATTGATAATTGTGTTGGCAACGCTATTTTCTCTTTCATGGATGGATTTTCAGGATATAACCAGATTGACATTCTATCCACATAAGACAACCTTCATTTTCCCATGGGGAAGTTTCGCCTATTGAAAACTACCTTTTGGTCTCAAAAATGTTGGTGCCACTTTCCAGCGGGCCATGTTGTATGCTTTCCACGATATCAAACATATTGCGGAACCTTACCTCGATGATTTACCTGCCCATTCATCCATTTGATTAGACCATATTGGTCATCAGCAAGCCATTTTTCTTCGATGTCGGTTCTACCGTATCTGTTTGAATTGACACAACTGCATCTTCTCTATCAAATCAGGTCGACTCCTCAGTTCTGTTGTCTCCAAAGATGGGATTAAGGTGGATCCCTTAAAAATTAAAGCTATTATTGCTTTACCTCCTCCCAACAATCTAACCCGACTAAAAAGTTTGTAAGGGAAATCAAACTTTCTTCGCCATTTCATATGTAATTACGCCGAGAATTACTAAAGGATTTATGCGATTTTTGCAGAAAGAAACTCCTTTCATCTGGGATGAGACTGCTCAATGATATTTCGATGCTCTTAAGCATGCATTGACCCATACACCTCTTTTGCATCCTATGAATTATGCACGAGACTACATCCTTTATTTGGCAGCCTCTACTTCCACTATTTCTATGGTGTTAGTTCAAGAGGACCCCAACGGTGAGAAACATGTGGTCTACTATCTGAGCAAGAGTCTATTTGGTCTCGATCTCCGATATTCACATGTTGAAAAGTTGGCTCTAGAAACCGTCATTACCGTCCAGATATTTCGCCATTACATCTTGTTACGCACTACCACAGTCATTGCGGACTTAAACCCCCTGTATCATATTCTAACACATCAAGTCCTTGGGGGGAAATATTCCAAATGAATCGTTATTCTTCAAGAATTCAATCTCGAGTTTTCCAAATCAAAAGCTAAAAATTCCTTGGTTTTGTGGAACTTATCTGCGATCTTCCCCATGCTGATAATAATAATGAGCCCAATGATTATCTCCCCAATGAATCTCTGTTCCTCATTAGCACGTTCGATCCTTGGTATGGAGATATTCTTCTTTATCTTCAAACCCAACGTTTTCAGCCCAATATCTCCCATGAAGAACGTCGTCGTATTCATCACCATTCTAAACGCTACCTTATCATATGTGACACTTTGTATCACCATGGTATTGACACTATCTTACGATGTTGTTTAAGTCATGATGAGGCTGAACGTGTCCTTAGTGACTATCACCTTGGAGCATGTGGCGGTCACCTTTCTGGGATGGCTACAGCTCAAAAAATCTTACGTGCCGGTTACTTTTGGCCCTCCATCTTCAAATATTGTATTGAGGCTGTCAAAATATGCCCACCCTACTAGGTTTTTCATAAAAAGGCACGCACCCACCTTGCTCCGCTGCATCCTATCATCGCCATCATCCGCTCTACTAAATGGGGAATTGATTTTATGCAATGTAAGCCTACCTCAGCCAAGGGGCATGGTTATATCATCGTTTCCGTTGATTACTTCACAAAATGGGCTGAGGCTATGCCTACTTTTATTAATGATGGTTGTACTGCAACTCTCTTCATCTTCAACCACATCATCACTTGCTTTGGTGTTCCATAAGCCATTGTCACTGATCACTATTCACATTTTCAAAACCAAATGATGAGTGAGTTACATGTGAAGTTGGGTTTTTGCCATGAGAACTCATCCCCCTACTATCCTCAAGCAAACAGACAAGTTGAAGCTATCAACAAAGTCCTTAAAACCATGATTCAATGCATGGTGGGGGCAAACAAGAATTATTGGAATCTACAAATTTTCTCCGCTCTCTGGGATTACCTCACCTCAGTGAAAACTGAAATTGGATTCACCCCTTTCCAGTTGGTATATGGCATCAAAGAAGTATTACCAATCGAGTGCAAAATTCCTTCATTGAAACTCAAAGTAGAACTCCTGCCTCACACTTCTGTTGAAGAAGAGTGTTTCCTATATCTGACTAGGTTGGAAGAAACATGTCAGGATGCCTCTCTCATTAACAAGACATATCAAAAATGAATGAAGAGTCAATATGACAAATCTATCCATCCTTTTACTTTCACAGAATGAGATATAGTCCTTGTTTATGACTAGGCTCACGATAAGTTAGGGACATGCAAGTTAGAACCTTTGTGGCATGGACCCTACATCATAAAATGTGTATTACATAGAGGTGCCTACGAGCTAGTTGACTGTGTTATAATTTCTCTTAGTGAACCCCAGAATGGGCTTTACCTTAAGAAGTACTATGCATAGAACATCTAGCATGTGTGCTTTGTACACTATTGTACTATAGTTTTTGGTGTGTCTTTTTCTCTTGTGTGTACGAGTTTTGTCTTAGCCGCTTATACTTTGGCTTGTGATTGCGTGTGCAGATGAAATCTTCCTTTCCTATCTTTGTCGGGTTTGTGGATGGCGAGAAACACCCTGAACATTGCTTCTGCAGCTTGGGTCATTTACCACTCTGATGAGTTGGTGAGTTCAAGAGGCATTTTCCTAGGATCGACAACCAGTAACATGGCATAATATCACGCTATCATTAGAATTTTAACCGAGGCATCCTCCCTAGGAATATCTCATATAATCATTAACCTAGACTCTCAATTCGTTGTTTGTCAGCTTAATCGAGTCTATGCCATTCACAATCCTATCCTATTGCGTCTCCACCTATGAGTTCGTCATCTTGAAAGAATGTTTGAATTTATAGAATACAGATACATACCAAGAGAACTCAACACAACTTCATATTCGCTAGCAAATTATATTTTGGATCGGTATCTCGCATATAGATGAAATTTTATAAAGAAAATTAATCACATGTAAAATAAACACATCACACAAGATTATTTGTAACATCATTGGCACCAAAAAACTCAGATATATATATATACACAAACTGCGTGATAGAAAAAGTTTTTTTACATAAAAAAAGTACATAGAAGGGAAAAATCTAGGCCCTTGTTCCCATAATATCATCATGAAAAACTCTACAAAACATCTAGAGGATCATAATCCTTCTGCACCACATTGTGGTCCGAGAAGCACACCACTGCACGGGCCACTCGTTGACGCAGGTGGTTCAGACTCTCAGGAACCCCCACTGTATGCCTCTGCAAATGTATGGGTACATCTTGCCTCCTCAAAGGAGGGACACCCATCGTAAGACCACAGAGGTTCCTATCGACCTCTCGGAGACCCCCCACTGCTACCTCATGCTCAACAACTATCTGCGTGTCTCCGCAATGCCCTAGTGTCAGTATCTCCGCCAAACGTGATGCACCTCTGTCTGCATGGTGAAACAATTCATCTATTAGAAACCCCTAGTGTACACATAAAAAAACATATAAAAGTCTTAAAATAAAAACAAAACTTTACAAGGTTTTGGTTTTGTACCTAATGCATCCCAGTCTATACCATCTAGAAGTGCCAAGTCTAGGCTACCTCGAAAATCTACTCTGACGTATGGAAAGTCCTCAATGACGATCATCTGACGTCTCATTCAAACAAAGAAGTCGGATGTGAACTTAAATTCCAAGTCAGTTCCCAATCTTGGAGACAAACTCATCCACCTTTCCATTCGTGGTTTAGTCATCGGTCGTGCCATCAACGCGATTTGTGGCTACATCTGAGGTATCCGTTCTAGGAAGAACGAAACCAAAAAGGAACCATACCCAAATTGTTTATGTTTCCTAGTCCTACATTTTGTAATTTGATCCTGCACATTGCGAAGGAAATATACACTCCAATTGAACAACCTCGGCTCCACGCATTATAAAGCATAAGCCATTTGGGATTTCGAAGCCAAATGTGCACTGGTGCTATCTGCCAAATTGGTTATGGAAAAAAATATAGATCGTAGTGTCAACTCTTTGACCTCTTTAATCATGATTTGACCTCCAACCAATCGCGACCCCTGAACATAATGATCTTCCATGTACACCTCAACAAGCAAAGGAGCTGCCCGTTGTCCAAACAAAATGATAGGGGCCCCTCTCTTCGAGAGTTTGGTCAAAAAGTATACGTCCTCTAGCTCAATTTTGAGTATTTGTGGCCCAATCTAGAACACCTGTTCAACGTCATCCCACAACCCAATCATATACTCAAGTAGCAAGACTTCCTTCTTCATCTTTTGCAATTTAAAGTACTTGAGGAGGCCATAATTCCTCAAAGCGGCCCTCGTTGGGGGGTTTTGTAGTGCAACTATGTCATCGTGCTCGTGCTCACGCTCTTTCCATTCGATCATGGTTTTTATCAATGCAAACTGCAAGAATGTACAATTAAAATCCATTAATCATCTCATCATAGAAAAATTTTGGGTATTTTTAGCATAAATGCCAACTTATTTTTTCATTCTGCATCGACGCTCCTTTAAATTAATCCACAGGGTGCTTGCGCTCCCCTGGAGTACATACCAGGGCACCAAAAACACGGTTACTGCTCCCCTCATCCATTTGAGGGAGCATTGATCTGGTTCGGTGCCTAGGGCTTCCTAGGGAGCCCAGGATGAGACTAAAAACTAGCTAAAATGAAATTCTAAACCGTAAAAAATGATTAGAAAGAGTTGAAGACCAACATGATCCAGAAAAAAGTGAAAACGTGGACCGTAGCTTCGATTGCAACAACTTCAAAATCGCTCTCCGAAGTCGAAATTACCAATGCTAGAAGAGTTTTGCACAAATGAAATGGTAAATAACATTTTTTAGCCCTATTTCATTGTTATAGGCTTCATTTTTTGCTAACCTATCATCTATTTTGGGTTTTAAAATCTTTTTTGGAGATGTCACTAATAACCTGGAATGCAGATTGTCAATCACTTGCAGGTTTCGAAGAAATATTTTTCTGTTTAACCTTGTCACACTGACGAGCACGGTCTTAGTTCCTTCTCACGCTTGAAAAAACACGAGAATGTAACCAAGTAGACTTTTATCTCTTTTTCGAACTCGTAAGGATATATGAAAAAGAAACCCCCTGGAGTCTCCTTTAAGCTCTTTTTAGACTCTCTAAACATGAAAAGATTTCTGAGTGATCTTGCTTCCTTTCACACTCGTTTAAAAGGTTTTGAAAGGGCGTTTCCCGAGTAGCAATTTATCTCTTTTTTGGATTTCAAAGACTAATATTACAAAAGAGGACAATCCTGGAGTTATCTTTAAGTTATTTTTAGACTCTCTAAACATGAAAAACGACCACGTTTTTCTTCTCTAGACTCATTAAAAATTACACAGTAAAGGGCCCATATGGGAACGAACCCTTACTTATTCTAGTTCGTTAAACAAAGGAAGAGGGACTTACCGAAGCTGAGTTATATCGAGCATGTGTTAATCTCCTCGAGCTCGTAAAAATAAAAAGAGGTACTCATTTATCTGGATGGGGGAAAAATTGAAGGAAGCAAACCAAGCCATTTTTTGGAATCATCACAGGTCACTCTTGCAGTCGCCCTTGAACATGACACATTGTCTTTACATACATTTTCAACCTACTGAACCTCTGCAATGAACCGATCCTCTGAGTTTCTTTACTCCTTTGGGTCACCTGACGAAAGTCACAGTATCCACTGCATCATGTTTTGGTCCATGTCATGTTTCTGCTATTTGTGCCTCAGTGTTCAAGGGAAGTATCTGCCTCGAGAGTCAACCATCACAAATTTCCAGTTTCATTACCCGTGTCAATCCATACTCATTTGATTCACCATCTTACATCTCTATGTAAGTTTCATGTCGTTGATGGGGGATACATCAAGGCCCTCTTTCGACGAGTCTATTCCTGTCAACTTCAACACATCATCCAGGACTTAGACTTAGAAACCAGTTAGTACCTTGAGACTTGCATGCCTCAATGGAAGGCTTCCTCGCTTCCGACAGTGGGTTTACATCATTGACCTCTGATCGGATGATTCCATGAATGTTCGACTTCAACTCATCTATTCACATTCTTTGGATTTTAGTAGGGTACCTTGGGAGTCATTGACATCACTGGTGATTTCCCTCGCACTTGTTAACAATTTACCTCAATGACTAGTAATCAAGTGGTTTCTACCATGTTGGACATCAAAACATCTATTCACATGGTTAGATTCATACCACATCGGGATCGGTAAGAAGACCCTAGGTTGAGTGTTCACTCTGATATCTACTTTACCCAGGCTGCGAAAGGAGATCATTTGAGCACATTGATATATATACTGTCACATAGATCCACTTTGTATTGGTCAATGGCTATGTTTTGTCATCTCGTAGATCCACTGTGTAATTATCGTGGCTACGATTAGTTCATGTCATGGAAGTATATATCCACATTGTATCTTTGGTGGCTATACCCTTAAGTCAGTATAATTGTGGATCCACAGTGTATTCAATGGTGGCCATACCTTAAAAAGTCCTTTATCACTCAAGCATAGGTATGTCTGCCTTGGGTTTGAAACATGTCATAACATTTGTTTGATGGTTGTTTGCAGCTTCTACCAGGTTCTCCGACTCCATACCCTTGCTTCGAAAAGTCTACAAAGTACTTCAGTTACCAGTTTTCATCTTCTGACCTCACACTTTGGGGGGGAATCTGTAACATGTAAAAATTACTCACTTCGACAATGTCTCATTATCATTGTTGCAAGTGTCGCAAGTGTCGCACAAGTCGTATGTTCATCTCACATGTATCGCATCACGGACGAAATCATAAGAATACTTGGGACATCTGATCCGGATTATTTTCGGCACGAAATGAGAGCGGAGATATAATAAAGAAATGCACAGAGATATTGTAGATATTCAATAATATAACAGAAATGTATCATAGATGCAACCATAAACACAGATATACAATAATACACGATTTCTATTAATCAAAGAAATGTACAGAGATTGTAAAAATATAGAGTGAAAGACTTGCTAGAATGGTGGCAGCGTATCTCTGAGAAGAGATGTGACGGCTACTCGCATTCGCAAGAAGATGATTACAATGAGGATCTAGAGGCCTTTTTACAATAAACATGAATGAAAAAAGTCCTAGACATCCAAAAACCTAACCCTAGGAGATGAAGCGCCAAAATTCATGTGGGCCCTGTTTGGGTAAGTTAGTACATCAACTTCCCAGGGTCGTAACTTTTGCATACAATCTCCGTTTTAGGCGTATGATAGCTCATTGGAAAGGTATCGTCGAGGAGATTCATTTTGGGGGCTCAATAATGCATTAAACTATCATTGAGAACCTCAATATCGAAAAACCTTCATTTAGGCCCTCAAAATGGCCCCGGAAGTTAAAACCTGCTAAAAATAGTAAATTGCCAAAATTGCCAGAAAACTGTTTTGAGCCAGTCGGAAAAGGTGGGTGGCCACCGATATCCACCTAGATCAACATCCTCTAAAATTTGTTGGAAGAAGAAAATATATCATTTAGTGAAGTTTACAAGCTTTTACCTTGAGGAATTACTATCCTAAAAGTATTTTTGGATATCAACGCTCCCCTGCCCACATGCAAGGAGTGCTAGCGCTCCTTTCCCTCTTAGCAGGGAGCCCTGCAACACTCTGTGGCCCATTTTGAGGGAGCACCAATTTGTTGATAAAATCTTGGGGACAAATCCCCCTTATCTCTAAGGACAAATAAGGAACATCCAAGTTAGTTTGGCTCGAATCCAAGTCCAAGGATGGATCTAAGGGGAGTTCCACAACTAATGGAGTCATATCCTCAACTTCTCCCAAGAATATCTAAGGTGGTTAATCCTCTCAATGCTTATATAAGGAGGCATTCTCATGGTGAAAGGAGAGAGAATAATCAGTGAAAAGTACTTTCATTTTGATCACGGATCATTCGAGCAAGGGGTTGGACAAGGAGGACTTGGTGACGCTGCTGCATATGCATCTACATGTTGTAAGCACCTTGTTTTTGTCTCATCAATACATGTGCTTGGTCTGTTTCCTTCAAGTTTGTGTACATTTGCATGGACTTGTCTCTTTGGATGAATCTAGTTTTAAACTAATCATGGTAGAATAGGAAGTATGATTTGTCTTCGTTTTTTATTGGATTGCAGGACTTGTTGAAGGACTTGAAGATTAGGCTCAACTTGGACTGAGCGACGACAAACTTCATAAAAAGGTACTCATACTTTCTTCCTCTTTCCTATTGACTAGTTTAGCTACATTTAAAGGAATGTCAGTGTTCAAAGTTAGCATCTTTCTGTCTTGGTCATAGAGGGTCTAATATCCAAGAGGACATTCACCTGTCTGTGGGGGAATTTTCCTACAACAGTCGTCAAGAGAGAGTATATTTTGACACCTTCTTATTGGGTTTAGGACGATTAGGTTGAGGTATTAGCACTGGCCGCTCAACTAGATTAGGGAGGTGGATAGAAGAGAGGAAGTGAGAGAAGGGGGTCTACCAGTAGATGGATGGAAATGCAGAAATCCCATAGGTGCGGATGGATGCGATAGAGCTATGAAGAGAGATGAAACCCTATTGCATTAACAAAGGATATGAAGCATGGTATGGGTTGGACATTGAGGTGCTTCTTATCAGCAAAGGGGATGAATCACGTGAACATTTAGCAGAGGGGGAGTGCGTAAGTGAGTAGTGCGAAGATTCTACTTAAGAGTTGTTGATACTATGTTAAGAGGCAAAAGAACCAGAGTGTGGGAATGAGAGGGGATGGGATATGGAGTAGGGCACACGTCTCAGGATGTCTATGAGATTTGGCGATGGAAGCAGAGACTAAGGGAAAAATATAAACAAGGGTGATGGGAAATAGAGAGAGGGACTGGGACATGGATAATATCTCCAAGGAACTAAGGAAGGCTAGGTATTTATATTGAGGAAGGAGGGAGGGGGTTAGTCAAGCAGTCTAGTGGAGGTGATAGAGGAAAGAATACTTAGGAGAATGAGATAGAATGGTACATCCGAAGATATCCCAATCTCGATTCATTATCCTAAGGATATACCTTGTTGAATGAAGCATCATAACATAGGTTGTATCCATAGGTTATGAAATGTGTTGGAAGTGTATTTCTGTGCTCTTTCGATGATTTTATCCTCTAGGAAATATGTTCAAGATTTGTGTGAATTGGTAGACAGATCTGGGGTCTTGTACTTATGTTCTAGGGTCAAACATACTTTCAATTTGGGGATCTGGGAAGGTTTCCCGTTGATCCATTCCGCATGTGTGATTGAAGCTGGGTGACAGTTGGATTGATCGAGCATCCATTGTCCTCTAAATGGTTTAGAAAATGTGATATTACTGATGATGCCTTGAGATGCTTGCCCTATTGATTAGATGTTTCGTTAACTGTTGCTGAAATCTATTGTCTGAAGGATTTCGTATGAAATGATAGTATTTTGGATAGAACTTTGTATGCGAGAGTCTAACTGACTAGGGCTGTTGCACACGTTGATTATGCACCTCGACTTGATTCAATATTTTTTTTTAAAGGAATGAGGTATCCTCTTATGGGTCTCTAGGTGGCCCCATGGGGATGCATTCAAGCAATGTTGGCCCATGAGCAAGTGTCGTCGTTTCTTGTATTATCCAGAGATGTAGAAGTTCATCAATGTTGGCATTTATCTCGTCTAGTTCTATGAGATGGGGGGGGGGTGAATGGGTGTCTTTTAGTGAATGATTCTTGAGGGTCTATAAAATGGGTTTTTGGATGTATAGGAAGTGCAGGTGGTTGCGATGCTAGTTCACCGAAAAATTTGAGAAATTTTGGTAGAGGGGATGGATGTGAGCGGGCACATCGAGACTTTAAATATTTACGACGTTCACTGCATCGTTTCTTGGCTAACCAACCTCTTGCACAAAGATATGTGATGTGAGGTATGGTTTCTAGAAATATGAATCATTCACACATGTTTGTTTCCACAGTTACCTATTCTTGGTAAGGTTCCCGATGTGCGAACCACCATTCCGCAAGGATGTTGAATGACATTGTATCAAGGGTGAAAAATCTATGATATTCCGTAACATGATGTATCTATGAAATTATTGTGTTCATCGGCTTCGACCCATCATACTGATAAGAGACGAAGTATTCCACATGCTCTTCTTCCAAGATATGTGCGCACCTCCTTGTTTACACCTCGTAATGTTTATTCTACCATCTATTAAGGGAATCCTCAGAATCAGTTTCATAATATTTGACACTCCTACAACTCAATTCACCATCTACAGTGGGGTTGATGTAGTCCTCCCTGCACCCCATGACCTTGTAAATTTTTTCAATGCATGAGCTCTACACATCCTCATATACAATCTCATTATAGTGATCACCCTCATATCAGTATAGTGGCCCGACCACGAGCAGGGTGTCGGTTTCAAAAGACGTCTACCTATTTTTTTTAGGTTTAACACCTCATTATTTTCAAAGGCCCAACTAATTCCAAAAAATGCAGAATATGGATCAAACTCATCAATGATCTCGATGACTTTAAAGTCGACCTTTGTTTTCACTCCTTCGGTTTTCACTTCCATTTGATCCAATTGACCTATGGGATAGATATTGTATTGATTGGATAAAGGAAGACATATGGGCGACCAAACCAACTTAGGCTTACCCATTACTTCTCAAGATTTCTTGGGTAAAATGTTCGCATTGGACCCTAGGTTCAACATGAATTCATCCATGTTGTACCCACCAAGCTCTGCTATCATCTTAAACTATCAGCCAGTGTTCTTTTTCTTTCTAATTTGGAAAACATCCCTTTCCAGTAGTGAAGATGATATGGTGGTCTCTTCTCCTTGTTCTTTCATGCAAGCAGTTAACATCTGGGTCAACTTACTTGCAACTTCTAGGTATTTAAGAAAGAAAAATAAAACAATGTAAGAAGGTATTGACTTGATCCTCAACTTCTGTTAGGTG